>JAHBMJ010002400.1:51219-101303 GCA_018398765.1 Chromera velia | reverse complement strand
CATCGCCGCGGCGCCGCCGGCCTCGCGGCTCCGCCACTCCGCGGGCCCGTCGCGTACTCGCCGCTCGTAGCCGGCCTACACCTGCCCGCTGCTTCGAAACCGACGTCCACGCTCGGTTCCAGTGCCTGCACATATCCATAACTAATCGACCTCATGGCATTGATTGATAACATGCACCCACACACTTTATCGAACCATAAATGAACGAAGCAAGTCGGAATACAGAGTCTGACACCCACACTGCCACCCTGCATCTATGCATGATGCAAGATAGATTTACTTTCTTCCTCGAATCACTTACCAGGGAATTTCATCTTCCCAAAACTCACACACACGCATTCCACTCCACAAACCTCTTAGTTCTACCCATACTGATTTCACCTCTCTACTTCTTAATTGCCACCTACACCTGCCCGTTGCTTGCTTCTCTTTCTCCTGCTGTCTCTTCTTTTCTTTGAAGGCATGCAATGCCTCCTTTGCATATGCTAGGTTGACAGCAGGCTCCCATGATGCATTCTCTTTACTTTCTCCTTCCCACCACACCAGGTAGTACACCTGTTTGTCTATCTTTCTGTGGTCGAGAATCTCTTTTACTTCATACTTAATCTCTTCTGATGCAGGCAACCGAATAGCAGGCACAGGATCATCTTTCCTTCTCTCATACTTCTTCAGGTATGATACATTAATCACATTGTGACCCTTCATTCCTGCAGGGAATATGAGCTCATACGCCTTACTCCCCACCTTTCTCTCTACCTTGAATGGTTTATAAAATACAGGCTTAAGCTTCCCGCTTGGCTTCCTGCTTTCCTTAAAATATGTATTGCGTACAAGCAAAAAATCCCCTGGAGCAAATGAAACCTCTTATCTGTGTGGATCTACTTATCGAGCTGCTCGTTCTCTTGTTTGCTCAAGTCTCCCCTTTGCTCTCATGATTTCTGCCTCTCTGCGATCTGCAAAGTCTGCTACTGGCGGACAGAATGACTTAGAACGCACAGAGACAGAAGGCAGGCGAATCGGGTCACGTCCATATAGAAAGCGAAAAGGAGACATGCCTGTGGCTGGATACACCGAATCATGATACGCAAACTGACAAGAACACAACCACTTCGGCCAGTCCATTTGATGCTCGTTCACAAAACAACGCAACATCTGTTTGATGGTCTGGTTGTCTCTCTCTGTCTGTCCATCTGACTGTGGGTGTCCTCTTGTGCTCATATTCAACTTTATGCCCCACAGCCGAGCGAGTTCCTTCCAAAATGCAGAGAAAAAACGAGGATCACGGTCATTGACCACTGATTGGGGCATCCCGTGCTCGCAGACAATCCTCTCAAAGACCACCTTGGCTGTCCTTTCTGCTGTAATCTCTTGTGAGACTGCAGTAAAGAAAGGAGTTTTGGAGAGGTGATCAAGCACAGAGAGGATTCCATCTACCTCTTCTCCTTTAAACACCACCCTCGAGAGTCCAAATACAAAATCAAGAGAAATAGACTGAAAAGAAAATTCAGGAATAGACAGAGGTTGGAGCAATCCATACTGCTTCTCAGTCGGCCTCTTTGCTCTTTGACAGGCATCACACTTTCTGATATACTGAACAACCGATGCGTATATATGTAGCCAATAGAAACTCCCTACCAGTTTTAAATATGTTTTCTCTACCCCCAAATGCCCCCCTGCGGCCGTATCATGATGTTCAAAGATGAGGTTTCTTTGTAGTCTCTCTGTTGGGACGGCCAGTCTGTCATTGAAATAGAGCAGTCCGTCTTCTATCTGAAACCTCGGAAGAATCAGCCGCAAATGTTGAGGACCAGGCACCTCTTTCTCAGGGTCTTTGTCAGGGTCTTCAATTTGGAGCCTTACTTCAAGCACTTCCTTCACCTCCGTCCAGAATTTCTCTTCTTCATATCCTTTCCTTATCCTTTCCAGTAATTTCTCATCCGGTTGCACTTTTGATTCCATTTATAACAATTGACACACTTCTTTTCTTTCTTTATCTTTTTCTTCTTTCTCAGCGTTCACCCCAGGGCACCTGCTCAGCGCATCTGCCACGCAATTCCAAGCACCGGGCACGTACTTTGGAGTGATCCCGATCTCGTTGAACATGCTGACAAATCTGCGCATACATGGAGACATTAAGGTGCGGTCAGCGGACACATTCATATATTTAAGAGACTCATGATCTGACCACACCTTAGTTGTGTGACTAACGTATGGCCTCCACGATTTGACCGCAAACACACAGGAAAGAAATTTTTTATCTCTGATCGGATACTTGAGCTCTGCCTGTGTCATTCTACGTGATGCGAATGCACACAAACGGAGCCAGCTGATCTCAGGATCTTCCTGCATGAGCGTGGCAGCAAGCGTTTCTGTCGATTCGTATACATCCATAAAAATTTTGAAAGGACGCGCAGGGTCAGGAATGTAGAGTTCGACAGTATTCTTTACTGCTTACTTTACTGCTTCAAAGCTTTCTTCCTCTTTCTTCCCCCACTCAAACGATTTGTTTCCCTTCAGCAATGTATACAAAGGGCCTGCTTTCTCACTGAAGCGAGGGATAAACCGTCTCACCCAATTTGCAAACCCCAAAAACGAAAGCACTTCATTTCTGTTCTTGGGAGTAGGCCACTTACTGACTTGGTCTGTCTTGCTCTGCTTGGGCCGCACTCCGGTCCTGGAGATCTTCAGCCCGAGAAATGTTACCTCAGTCTGCATGAAATGGCATTTCGACAATTTTGCATACAATTTATTTTCACTTAACAAACGCAAAACAATTCTGATGTGTCTCTTGTGCTCTTCTCTTGTACGTGAATAAATCAGAATGTTATCCAAAAAAACCGAAACAAAACGGTCAAGACAAGAGCAAAGAGCAAATTGAATCAACCTCATCGCTGCAAGAGGCGCGTTTGTCAACCCAAAAGAGACAACCAGCCACTCAAAAGAACCATAGCGTGTAGTGAAAGCTGTCTTTGGAATGTCTTCTTCTCTGACCCTCATTTGGTGATAATACTGCCTGAGGTCCAGTATCGTGAAGAACCGGGCCCCATGCAATCGATTAATCAACGCTTGCGGGTGAGGAAGAGAATGCTTGTCTTTGATAGTGATGCGATTCAAGCCAGTGTAGTCACAACACATTCTCATCAAGCCATCTTTCTTTTGTACAAAAAGAACAGGCGCAGCACAAGGAGAAGCAGACGGTCGGATGAATCCTTGTTCAAGGTATGTATCTATCTGTCTCCTCAGCTCATCTGTTTCTCCCACTGACAGCCAATAAGGCGAACGGGCAGGAGGTGAATGACCGGGCTCAAGTTCGATTTTGAAATCTAAATGAGATCCTCTTGACGGTGGCAGATGAGAGAGACGATCGGGGAAAAGAGACGCATGATCTGCCATAATTCCTTTCACATCCTGAGGAACATCCACATCTGTCAGTGATCGAGAGAAAAAAGTACACACGTCCAACAAATCAGGGGCCGACCAAGCAGGATGATCAGACGGAAGAGAAGAAAGAAAGTTAGAAGAGAGAAAATCAGAACGCACGTTCCCTCCATCATTCATTCTCCCCTTTCCTTTTCCCTTACTCACTTCAGTTGCATACACGAAGCACTCCTGTTCCCCTTCTCCTGCAAGCCAGTGTGTCGTCTCCATTCTTACGATATGGCAGACAGCATTTTTTCGAATTGCTCGTTTGGCCTGCACAGAAGAAAGGACAGGAGGGCAAGCTTGGCTCTTTTCACCTGTACCCCCCCAAATAATGCCGTTAAAGAAGAAACGAAGAGAACGAGACCAATGACCAAGTTCTGGTTGGTGGACATCACTCCATTTTCTTCCCAAGATGACATCATAGTCATCCAGGTCAGCTAGCAATGCACCGACTGTCTCTCGATACCCCTGAATACGAAGGGGAACAGAAGATGCATACTCACTGACCTCTCGTCTTCTGGGCTCCTTCATGGCCACCCTATATCTCATTGGGGTCCCAAACCTGCGAATATATAACTGACGCAGGTGTGCAAACTTGCTATCAATGAAAATATCATCAGCTCCAATGTCATATAAAACTCTGACTGGAGCACTTGCGATAGTACCGTGATAGACAAAACTAGTCTCAAACGAATCATCTTCATCATCCTCTTCTTCACTCAATTCTTCATCTGTTCTCTGCTTTTTATCTTCCTCAACTTCATAACGTACCATCAACTCGGGTTTGACCACGGTCTCGTCATTCTCGTTTCGGCTTCTGATCGTCCTCACCCCAGCTACCCGTCTCGATCCAGCCTTGCACGCTGGTTGATGTCCACTCGGCTGAGGTTGAGGCGATCCGCCGAAAGAGGAAGGCCATGTACGTCTTCTGTCACCGAAGCCAAAGCCTCTTCCAGGTGGCATGGGTGAACTTGGACTGTCACCTCTCTGTCCACACCTCTCTCTCCCCCCTGTAGGTTGAGTGACTTGATTGATGGGATACGGGAAGGGAAGGGATAGGTAAGGAGGAGGTGGCCAGGGGTACCCAGGCGTCGCCCCAAAATCTGGAACGAAAGAGGCAAATCCTGGAGATACCCTAGGCGGCCACGGAGATCTGGATTAAGACGTCATTTGAATGGTCCGCATGTGTGGAGGAAGTTGAGGTCCATTCCTACACACGGCCATCATGTGGGTGTTTTCCCCACATAGAAGATACCGATTCAGTCCCCCCCTGCTCTCCCAC
The DNA here is from genome assembly GCA_018398765.1 of Chromera velia. Taxonomy (NCBI): domain Eukaryota; family Chromeraceae; genus Chromera; species Chromera velia. The sequence continues at coordinate 96,598 of JAHBMJ010002400.1, read as the reverse complement.
ACCGTCTGTGAAATCAATGGGTGTCGGGGTGGAAGTCTTCTCGAAGGTCGCACCCCAACACCGCACAATTCCATGGGAGCCGGTCCTGTGGGATCAATCACCAGACTCGGATCAGACGGGGGCCCTCGCGACCAACGGCTTCGAGAGCGTGAACTGGCCTGCTTGAGCCAGATTTCGCTGTCCAACGCCTTCTCCATTGCTTTGTCTAATGTTATCGGCTCCATCCTGTCAGTCTCATATATAATCCCGGGCGGCAAACCCTCAATATAGTCCTCTACGAGATCCTCCTCACTCGCATTTGTGATCTTCAACGCGAGAAGGGAGAATTCTTTATTGTAGTCATCGACTATCCCTGTACACCTGAGGGATAACACCTGCTTTCTCGCCTTCCTCCTCTCATGTTTCTCCTTATACTTGCGTCGCAGCACCTCATGCAACGCAGGCCAGTCTGCAAACCCCATGCCTCTCTTCATACGTAAGTCAAACCAGTCCCTCAGCTCCTTACACAGGAAGGACTTTGCGAGGCCAAGCTGACGATGAGGAGCAAGATTCGCATTAGTAAAGTAGTCGTTGGTGTCCATAATAAACCTCTCCACTATGTCGCGGCGTCCAGTAAACTCGTCCAGCTGCTTCAGTGCAATTTGGGGAAGCTGCTTTTGCAGATCAGGGCCTTGAGAGGGCACGACAAGCTGCTGTGCACCCTCCTCACTGATTGGCAGCACCTGAGGAGGCAACTGTGGAGGTGGAGCTGCAACCCTCGCCACCAGCCCCTCCATGGTCTGCCGCATCATCTCTTGAGTCTGCTGCAGGCTAGTGACGGACTGTTCAAGGTTGTACAGTGCCGTTCCCACCTGCTTGTTTGTCAAAGGAGCCAAGACTGGAGGTGGTTCCATGACAGCAACAGAATTCAGACTAAATACAAACGAATCAAAAAGCCTGTTCGAAACCTGGCTCTGGGAACCAGATTGTAAGCAGAATACGGGGCTAAAACTCTCAATGCTAACGATGTGCATTCAGAGTTTATAGATTATAAGAGTTTGACCTAGAGAGGTTCGTACATTGTTCCTTTCATCAAGCCAGTCCAACGATCGTTAGCGATCGTTAGCTAATTCGAATGCATGCAGATCGATATCACTTTATTCAGTCCTGTGCCAAGCCACACTTATTGAAGTCCGTGCGCACATCGCCGCGGCGCCGCCGGCCTCGCGGCACCGCCACTCCGCGGGCCCGTCGCGTACTCACTGCTCGTAGCCGGCCTATACTACATAATAGTCTCAAACTATATATTTGGGTAAAACCCGGAACATCAATGTTATGCTAGTGCTAGTAGGTGTTACTATGTCAGTGCTATGTTATATTGTTAATCGGACAGTATTTATTTTTTTTTTTTTAGATATCTAGTTAGATATTATTAGATATTTTTCGTAAACATTCAAAATCTACTTTAAAATTTATATCTCTCTGTTTTATTTTGCTCACATTTTGTGTTACAAAAAACATTGATCGGTTTACATTGCAACTTTACAATCTAGCTAGCAATGTAGTAATTACTCTGGCCTAGACTCTGGCGTCTACATAGTCTGGCCTAGAGTCTGACTTATATGATGATGATGATGATGATGATGTATGAGGTTAAAGCCGGTGAGCCATATATAGAGTATGCTCCCTATACTGAGTAATATACTCTATATTAAGTGATAAGTGATAAATGATTTAGTGGTGCCCTAGAGCACTCTCGCCGTTTTGTCTTATTACTAGTAAGCAATGGTCGGATAGGATAAGATGATAATGTCCAGAGAATTAGGCTGCTGTTATAGCTGCTGCAGACTATAAGCTGCGCTGTATCGATCCTCTTAAGCTTGTTATAAGTGAAGAGTATAGTGCTTTATTATTTAATGAGGAAGACGTTTATTTCAAAGGGTGTATGGGGTTTTTTATCTCACTGGCAGCCTCAGTGGCAGGCTGTATTCACCTATTCTCACCCCGACGAACCCGGCGTCGTTGCCCCCCAGACCCGGTATCCACATCCATTGCGGAGTCGTCGGTCCCCGGCAGTGCGCCTCTCGTCTGAACGACATTGAGGACATCCTTCAATTGCGCTTGCATCTCCTCAACTGTGAAACGCTCACGGGTAAACATCTCCTCCTCCCAGACCTCGTGTGTAGAGAAGCAACTGCGCTCACTCACCTGGGGAGAGTTCAGCACACACGTCATAGTGCGACCGTCCAACCCGGTGACGGCATGCAAGACAGAAGGGTGCATGTAGTACGTGTCCCCGGCCTTGACAGTCTGCTCATCTTCCAGTCTCAGCCTGACCTTGCCCTTCGGTTCAATGTGAAACATTCGGGTTCCGTCCTCTGCAACCAGAGGGTCGTACACGTACTTGTACAGCTCCTTGGCATCCTCATCACCCGGACTGGCAGGTTCCCATAGTTGGTGTGTGAAGCCGCCGTGGAGGATATGGGAAGCGAAGTGGTTCCTGTGGGAGTGAACTTCTTCCTGAGAGACAGTAAAGGACTCTGGGCGGAACACGTGGAGACGGAGCTTCCAATTGGTCTCTTTACCAGATAAAAGAACAGTCTTGTCAAACAAATCGTGGTGGTATGAGTCTGATACCACACGCTCGAGAAGAGCGTCATCTGAAAGAACCAAACGCACCAGTTGGCAGAACACACTCTGCTGCCCAAAGGCCCAAGCAAGGGCCTCAAGAGCGTTAAAATCCATCGCCAGTGGCTGGGGACACGCCCTGCGCATCTCTTCGTCCACCAGCTGCACCACAGCCGAGAGGCCCTCGGCAGCGCTGCCAGTGGCAAGTCTGGAGGTGAGTTCCTTGAAGCACCGTAGACGCTGACGTTCTGATCTTCCAGGAAACAACAGATGCATCTTGGGCAGACGTTCCACCCACGGGTCTGCAACTTCGTGGGCGTTTTCTGAATCTGTGACTGCATCCAGGTCCTTCTTGGTGCGTGCCTGCCGCATGGTCTTTAGCTCGGCCCTCAGCTCTGCGATGACCTCTCTGTCCAGAGCACGCTGCTGCTTGCGCGCCTCTCTGTGAGCGGCAATGTCAGCACTCAGACCAACAAGAAGAGGGTCATCCCTGTTCCTGCTGCCCTCAGAATTCAGTTGGCGCAGTTGAAGTCGTAACTCCCTGCCCTCTGCGCGATGCGCTGATTGGCGTGCTCGGAGGGGACGAGAGAACGAAGACATTGTGACTCTGGGAGGAAGCAGTGCCCTTAGCTCGGCCTTGCGCGAACGCAGGGAGCTGAGCTTGTCTCTCAACTCCCTCTCTTGCCTTTTGATGCCTTCGAGTTCTGCAAAGATCGCATCACTCTGCAGCACTGTCTTGGGATCGCCTATCGTTGCCATCGTGCGTCTCTTAGCTATTGGGACAGGATAATCGACGTCCACTTGAATGAAAACAACGCTGGCCCAGCGCGAACGGAAGGGAATTGAACGAGCACAAAAGTGAACTTCCGATCAAAGGGGCAGTTTTTGTTCGGAAACTTCGAACTGTTTTGAGGGAGATCGAAGTTCCCCGACCACAAACGCTTGCAATTAAGTACGGTATATAGTACGCATGAAAAAGCATGAAAAAGCTAGCTGCGAAATCACGGAGTGTGGCCCGGGATGGCCCGGGCCCGCGGACACCCGGACGCGGCGGCGACGCCCGATCCGAGCGATACCATGTCCGATCTCTGATTCAAGATCTCTGAAACTTTCCGAAACATTTCTGAAACACATTCGATCTGAAACCACCACCTGGGTGACATTCTTGATTGAGCAACCCTGTACATCGACATATACCGCATACACTTGAATTTTGCAATTTCGTTACAGAATGTGATTCGGGATTTATTTTTTTGAAAAAAAAAAAGTTTTCAGATGTATGCTAGGGGCCCCCAACATGTTGGGGGAGGGGCCCCAGCACTCCACTTCCACGCCCAACGACTTTCCGGGGCCCGATTCAATTTGTTCGAAATTCAGATTCAGATCTGACAAACTGAATTTCGTCAGATGTGAATCTGAATTTCAAACAAATTGAATCGGGCCCCGGAAAGTCATCAGGCATGCAAGTAGAGTGCCGGGGCCCCTTCCCCAACATGTTGGAGGCCCCCAGCATGCATTTCAAAACTCATTTTTTTTCGTTCGAAATTAATCCGAATCAAGTGCGCTGTGCAAATTTCAGCCGAATGCGGTATATTGATACATAAAACCATATCGATATGTTCATTGTTTCTCCGTATGCCAGCAAAGTCTTGAACCAGCCAAGTTGTTTTCAAAAGTGACTACAGTGAATTTAGTGAGTCCACTTTTTTCAGTCTGTTCTAATTGGATTACATTTCTCTGCTCTTTCTAAGATGGCCGCAAGAAACGCAGCAGCTCTCGTTGCCGTCCAGCAAGAGCTTGAAGCTGTGGTTGTGAGTCTGTTGGAGGTTGTTGGGATGGTCCAAAACATGGGGAGGATTGTGGGGACCTACAATACCCTCCCTGTCAGTGACGGTGAGGGAGACGGGTCGCTTCATCCACCAGCGGCTGCGGCTGCCGCTGCTACAGGTAGCTTTCCTGTGGTGCCCCCTCAGGAGAGTGCTGCCCTTGCAGAGCTGAGGCAGCAGGTAGAGACGATGAGGAAGGGGGCCAGAGTGCAACTGAACAGGATCATAAACGCCCGGTGCTGCATGGACCTCTCACCACTGTTTGTGTATGACATCGGGAACGTGATTCTGTCTTTTGTGCCTATCGGGGCTGATCAGCTACACGAGAAGCTTGATGAGTTTTTTGAGGCAGACGGGGAGGAGGAGAGGAGGGCAAAGAGGGAGGACTTCGCTCTTCTTCTTCATGTGGGTGCAGATGTAGATGGGGTGGTAGACAATGACACAGCGCTGATCAAGGCAGTAAAGGCTTACGATGGTGGGCTAGGTCTTGAGGCAGCGAAGATATTAGTGGGGGCAGGTGTAGGGGTTGATGTGAGGAATTCCGCCAGTAACTCCGCCCTGCACGTTGGAACGATCGTGTTTGAGATTGCAGAGTTTCTCGTCACTTGTGGGGGGGACGTGATAGCAGAGAAGAAAAAAGGAGGGCGACCCCTGAGTATAGCTGCGGAATATAACTAGACGGATCTGATCGATCTGTATCTGAAACATGGCGCAGACATCAATGCAGCAGATACGCAGGGGGACACGGCTCTTCATTTTGCTGTTAGGACAGGTCAAAGAGATGCAGCACTGGCACTCTTTGACTGTGATACCAATATCAATGCACCAAATAAAAAGGGATTCATCCTACTTATCCTCACCATCATTCCGTTTGGTACCGCTCTAAGTAATAAAAGAGACGTGGCCGAGCTTCTCATTTCTCGCGGGGCGAATGTAAATACCACAATGCCAGATTTTCGCAGAACTTCGATCCACCGGACCTTCATCAGGCAAGTATAGCAGGTTCTGACTAGGGTTCTGAGAACGTTTTTGAGCTTCTGCTTGACAACGGAGCAGACCTACACACGACGGATAATAATAGATGGACTGCTCTGCATTACGTTGCAGTACTTTGTGTCACAGAGAGCCTGGTCCAGGAAAAGAAACTCCATATCGCACGGCTCCTCGTCTCAAGGGGGATCAATATAGAAGCGGTATCTAACGAGAGACAGACCGCACGTGCGATTGCAGAAGGATGCAGACCACAGGGCTTGGCGGTCCGTACCTACCTTGCCGGTATGCCTGGTGGTATGCTCTCTGCAGCACAGCAGCAGCAGTAGCTCTGGCTCAGAGCTATATTAAAGGGAGGTTTTTTCTCGATGGTCTAGCTAATGGTACTCCCAGTGGTACTCGATGAAAGCTTGCCCTAGAGCTTGCCCCGTCTTAGCGACCTCCCTGAACCTAAGTACCACTTGAAAGTTTAAGCCACATTTTTGGATAAGCTTGAAAGTCTGCACCGCAGGTATAGATCATTCACAGTGTCTTGAAAACCAAAGCCGCATATCTGGACGGTATCTTAAACGTCTACGCCACTGTGTGACAGTTGTGGATGGTCTCCTGAAAAACGATGCCGCAAATAGACATTATCTTGATTATATTTTTTCAAGTGATACTTAGTTTTAGGGAAGTTGTCTTAGCGACTAGCTTAGCGACCGTCAGACGCTGACAGTTCATCGAATTTAATAATATTAGGCTTAGTATTAGGTGTAGTGATTGCCTAGGTCACTGCAGCGATGTCAGTGAAAGCACTATGAAACTATAGTAGTGAAAGCATACGCCTAGGCATACGCCCACTGGCATACCATGAAATCTATAGCAGGAAGTCCCCAACCTAGTCTAAAACCTAGTCCTAAACCTAGTCTCCAACTAAATTAATATATCAATTAATTGGCATCTCTAATTAGATTGACCTTTACGACTTAAATTATGAGACGCGGCTAATGCCGATGTTCCCTGTGTAACTTAGTATATGACATAACTCTAGGCATAACTTGGCATGTCTGCTCCTACTAATTTAGTCACCTGTCTTGCATGGGTATTGCATGGCTTATTTAGCATGACCTTGCATAGTTCTTGGATTACCCTAGAAATTACGTTGGGTCCATTATGCTTGGCTCACATCGCAGCCCCGCGGCCCACACACCTAGTATATTGAAACTCTCATACTAAGCTACTACTAACTCTGGTACTAGTAAGGCTTTAATACCGCCTCCTACGGCTTTTCACGCCCAGGTGTGGCACATATAACTCTAGATCTAGGTCTAAATGCAAGTACGATGACCTCCCTGAACCTAAGTACTATGCACTTAAAAATTGAAACCGCATTTTTAGATAAGTTTGAAAGCCCGCGCCGCAGGCGCGGATTGTTTACAGTATCCTAGACAGTATCTTGAAAGCCTATACCACACATTTGGGCAATATCTTGACCATCAGTAGTGACCAGATTTGATTTGATAAGATTTGATTTGATTTGAGCTTCAAGCTCCAATCTGACCAGATTTGAGGTAGATGTGAGGTTGAAGTCTAGAGATCACTCTCGACAGGCAACAAGAGCACTGAAGACGACATGATACAGTCAACACCACTAGCAAATCCTGGAAAGCCCTAAAGACAAGAAGATCACTAAAAACTAGATTAAAAGTTAAATTAAGACTTTAGATTAAGACTCTTATCTAATTAAAACAATCACTAATCGTCGAGTGTCCAATCACTAAAAGCTAACAGCTTTCTTCGCGTAGCCGGCAGTGTATACTAATGCGGCCTTCTTATTGTTATGACCTGTGAGATTGTTTGACATCGTTGATCGGTTTGATAAGGGGGGACCCAAGAAGGGCCCAAAGCAAAGAAAGAAGCGCAAAAACTGCCACAGCACAATAAAGAACCACTTCAAACCCTCAATTAAAACTTGAATGTCTGGAAAATAGACTAGATGACCTTTTTTTCACTGAACAGACATTTAAAAAAGCTTTTAGGCGTTCATATTCATGTAAAACCGATGAAAAATTAAAATCTTTTTATATTTTTTTTTTTTTGCGCACAAAAAAGTGCAAAGACTTATTTGAGAGACTTGATAACGGATTGACCTCAAAGAATCTCGAAGATTTGTTAAAAGGTCAGATTTGAAGTGGATTTGATACTAGATTTGATAGGATTTGATAGGCCCGGCCCTATTATACTAAAGTTTCTGAGGCCTAAGATTTGATTTGAGGTTAAGCCCTACTTCAAATCAAATTAAATCAAATGAAATCTGGTCACTAAGCATCAGTGCCGCACATGTGAACAGTATCTTAAAAAACGATGCCGCAAATATAGACCATCTTGATTATATTCTTTCAAGTGGTACTTAGGTTTAGAGAGGTTAGTACAACATCACTAGACATCATGCACAAACTTACAATATCAAATACAACGTATTGCTGGACTTTGGCTCTTATATACATGCAATAAATTATTGAACTAAAATAATGTATTCCATCTAAAATTGGATTATAAAAAATTTTATAACGGACAAATTTACCGTGCATTGCAGCTTGCAATTTAGCGAATGATTTAGGTATTTAAAGTGTCTCACACATTAGCCCAGGCTGTAATACTCCCTACCTTAACATTCCTGTTTTAAAGGCTGTTTATAGCCATAAATTCAGCTAAAATGTAGGCTGAAATTCTGTGTTGTTATGCATTGTCGTATAATTGACTTTATTTAAAGTAGTGTTTCAACTGTATCGAATCCAATGGGTCTTTTACTTCTTTGCAAGCTAGTTTGCAAGGGAAGGGTGTACCGGGATGATCGAGTCGATGTTTGATTGAAACGTGCAGCAGCAGCACGAATTCGTTCTTGTGTGCACGATTTTTATGCGGAACAACGCACCCACAACCTCCAATGCAAGTGCACGAGCAATCGAACCTCGATCGATCTCTGCGTGTTTGCCAGTTGTCGTCCATCGTTCCTTCGTGCAGGAAAAAATTAAGTCAGGTTCAAATTTCTGTAGCAGAGAATTGGGCCCACCGGGACATGGTGGAAGGGTAGTACTGGCAATTGAAAATCAGTTAAAGTCGCTTTTCTCTCCCAGGACGTTGTCACTCTCTTACCCCGCCCTCCCGGGATTTCTGTCCATCCTAACTCCCCAAGCTGTACCAGCAAAAAGAACTGCCCAGACAGACAGACAGACAGACAGACAGACAGAAAGAGAGATAAACAAAGACAGCCCGGCCCTTTTGGGAGGCAGAGGCCAAGCGGCTGGGGATCCATCAATCAAGAAAGTCAGAAAGAAGAAGTGAAATGAAAAAGAAAGAAGGAAAGAAAGAAAGAAAGAAAGAAAGAAAGAGCTGAATGATAAGATAAAATTCTGTCCCGTAAATGAGGCAGGATGAGAGAATGAGGAGGACAGGGAACGAGACTGAGGCAACGGGAGTGAGACAGAAAACACACTCGATCCTGCCCAGTTGTCTCTTACACCTCTCCGTCTTGTTTTCTTTTTTATGCCTGCCTCAAACGCTGTAATCTTTTCATTTCTTTTGGGACGCGTTCGTGCTTCGGTTCATAAAGTTTCTTCTTGTGCATCACATACATATATAAGAAAGGAAGAAAGAAAGAAAGAAAGAAAGAAAGAAAGAAAGAAAGAAAGAAAATTGACGAGCAGCAAGTTTATTCTTTTGTGTGCAATGTGATTCATTCCCCCAACTACTCTTTCTTTCTCTTCTTCTAAAATGTCACTCACTCACTCACTCAGTCTGCATCCATCAAGTCAGTCAGTCAGTCAGTCCTCCGGCTCCCCAGGAATTGGGGCAGCCGACGGTTGCACAGAAACCCCCAGGTCCTCTGTGGACTTTGCCCCGGCCTCCATGTCCTCCACATCGTTCGTCCATGTGCGGGTGGCGGCGCCCACTACTCTCAATTTGCTGCCGAGCTTAGAGGCCACCCCCGTATTTGCCCCGGACCTCACGCTCATCGCTCCTGCCGTGCCGCTTCTTTGAGTCGCCGAGGGTGACAGCCCTATTGTACGTGCACCCGCTGTCAACCCCTCCCCCCCTCCCGCTTCAGACGCTGGCGTGATGATCGCTCGAATCGACCCAGGACTCCCTGCCCCTCCCTGCTGTCCTGTCTTCCGTGCCTGCTCCTCCGCCACATGATCAGCAATGGCGTCGAGAAGCTGCGGGCCCGTGTGTGCAAGGTCAAGAGGCTGGTCTGATGGCATCTCACATATCGCTCCTTCGGGAAGTCGGAGGAAATGTCTGTATAGACGTTTGGTCGTCTTGTCTTTGGACACTGTGAATATGGCGATGTGAGTGGATCTCTCCTCCGGTCCCTGAAGAACGGGGGGGGGAGTGAACAGAGAGAGAGAGTTGGTTTTTGGGGCATTTATTTGGAATCATGCAGACCAGCTGAGCGGGGTTGGGCCTTTTAAGTCAAAAAGGATGGATCCGATCTTAGATGGCTCCTGCCTTTTTTCCAGGAGCTCGCTTAATCCCTGACTTCGTATTCCTCTTTTCACTCTTTTTTCCCGTCTGCAAATGCCTTCTGCTTTTTTGCCTTTCTCTCTGTGTTTGATCCAACACAAACAAAACCCCGCGTCCCCCCCGCCCACCCCTCTCACAAGCATTGAAGTCAGAGAAATCTCTGATCCGTGTGGCAGTCAGACAAGCCAGCATCTTGTTCTTGACCCCGTTTGTTTCCTTTCTTGTCTGACTGTCTGACAGATTGTCTGACTGACTGACTGACTGACTGACTGACTGACTGACTGACGGACTGACTGACTGACCGTCTGACTGACTGATTGTCTGACCGTCTGACTGACTGATTGTCTGACCGTCTGACTGACTGACTGACTGACTGACTGACTGACTGACCGTCTGACTGACTGATTGTCTGACCGTCTGACTGACTGATTGTCTGACCGTCTGACTGACTGACTGACTGACTGACTGACTGACTGACTGACTGACCTTCTGACTGACTGATTGTCTGACCGTCTGACTGACTGATTGTCTGACCGTCTGACTGACTGACTGACTGACTGACTGACTGACTGACTGACTGACTGACTGACTGTCTGTCTGACTGACTGACTGACTGACCGTCTGACTGACTGATTGTCTGACCGTCTGACTGACTGATTGTCTGACCGTCTGACTGACTGACTGACTGACTGACTGACTGACTGACTGACCTTCTGACTGACTGATTGTCTGACCGTCTGACTGACTGATTGTCTGACCGTCTGATTGACTGACTGACTGACTGTCTGTCTGACTGACTGACTGACTGACTGACCGTCTGACTGACTGATTGTCTGACCGTCTGACTGACTGATTGTCTGACCGTCTGACTGACTGACTGACCGTCTGACTGACTGACTGACTGACCGTCTGACTGACTGATTGTCTGACCGTCTGACTGACTGATTGTCTGACCGTCTGACTGACTGACTGACTGACTGACCGTCTGACTGACTGACTGACTGACTGACTGTCTGTCTGACTGACTGACTGACTGACCGTCTGACTGACTGATTGTCTGACCGTCTGACTGACTGATTGTCTGACCGTCTGACTGACTGGCTGACTGACTGACTGACTGACTGACTGACTGACTGACTGACCGTCTGACTGACTGATTGTCTGACCGTCTGACTGACTGATTGTCTGACCGTCTGACTGACTGACTGACTGACTGACTGACTGACTGACTGACCGACCGTCTGACTGACCGACCGTCTGACTGACTGATTGTCTGACTGACTGACTGACTGACTGACCAATTTGTCTTCGTCCCTCACGACATAGTCTGTCACCTCTATCTTCCGCACCTCCCCCGTGATTCCCTGCCACTCCTTCGCCTTCATGCACACAAACCTCAATTGCCTCTCTGCAAGTACAGAAGCAGACAGACAGGTAGGTACATGGAAAGTCACGCTATGTGATGTGAGTGCCTGACATGATATCAATGCATGCCCGCAGGAATCCTGCGAGAACCGAAAAGAGCGTATGCACCCAAAATGACGCGCGCAGTGCCCCCCACAACATGTCCTCTGACCGCATGACCGAAGAAAGGAAAGAGGAAATGAATGAAGGACAGGAGGAAGGAAGCAAGCAAGTACGTACGAAAGAAACAAAGGTGGAGAAAAACATGCAACTGACCGGAGACTTCGGAGTCGAAGGGAACAAAAAAATTCCCAACTTCTCCCACCAGCCGGTTGTACACGTCCCGAATCCGACCGTTCAGGTGGAGGTTCAACAGGTATGTGTAGTAGCAGAACAGACAAAAGAAGCTCATGGTGATAAAGATGAACGCCGTCACGATGGCACCCACAGCTCCGTTCCCCTCCCGATCTCTGCAGGTATGAATAAAAGCAGCACGAGAAAGATAAAGAGAAAACCAACGAGAACAAGCATTCCATCCAGATGCACCAAAGCAACTCACCACATAGGACCAAGTGGAGGCAGATCTAACAGCACAGGCAGAGATTGCATTGAGGTGCATCTGACCTGCGCAAATGCCACCATTTTATGACTTTGTTACGCTATAGAAAAAAGAAGAGATCAAGGAGGACGGAAAGCCATCTTCGAAAAAAAAAAACTTGGCGCAGCAGCAAATGCCATTCGAGTCCAATTTGGCAAGCTCACGAAACAGACGGTCTCAACCTGAACAGTCGACTCGGAGTTATTCTAACAATTCAATGGACTGCCTCACTGACAGGAAAATATTGTAAAGCCGAAATGCGTCTCCTCTAGTAAAGTTCAGAGTGGCGCAGTCGACAATCAGAATAAGAACAGGGTCCAAGACCGTCACCAGACCAAACGCGTTAATCACTCTGCAGAGGGGTCACATACACCAGCTCTGTGAGTGAGACGAACTTGCGAAAAACAAAATCTCTGACTGTGTGACAAAGAAAGAAACAGGGCTGACGATGGAGAGGCAAGGGCATGGATGATCACAACCTCGACAAATGCACACATATGCAGAGTTGCTGATTGCATGATCAAGGCAGAACCTCCGCAGAGGGATAAAACTGTGAAGACACTCATGCATTTCGCGCCCTCTCTCATAAATCAACAATGACCAGACTTCCTTTCATTTTCTCTGGCTCCCCGTTTTTTCTGTCAATCACTTGAGGGTGGTATCCGAGGGGAGACGCAGCTTCCATCAGACGATAAAACGAAGTGTTTCTTCCTTCCGCAAGAGTACACAGGGACAAGACTGCAGTCTGTGAGGGTAAATGCGGGCAGAGACCAACACAGTAAGTCGACCACAACTTAGATCGGACGGACTGCTAGAATTATGCATCCACCAATTGACCTGTACGCGACGTTGGGAAATCTCTCGAGAAGGTATTGTGAGATGAAGGCCACAAAGTTGAAGAACAGAAAGAGGACCAGGCAGAAGAACTGGGACGTGATCAGCACGCCAACTTCTATGCCGATGCTAATAGTATCCTGAAAGCAGAAAGAAACACAACAAGAAAAGAAACGGTCAATGAACTGGATAAAATGAGGTGACGAGCTCTCTTTCAAAGCATACACATATGCTCAATTCAGCAGAAAGAGAGAGAAAAGAAGAGAAAGCGTGAGCGTGCATGTTTGCAGGCATCTCCAGATAGACCAACTTGCTCATAGAGAGAAAGATAATGAAGCGGAGAGAACAAACGTGACAGAGGCAGCCAACCGGACAGAAAGGATATCAGAAAGACGCACAGAAGAATGATGAACGAAACATTATCTCAACACAGAAAGATCTGTTCCTCCCAATTTGCAGTGAAAGAGAGACAGACACAGATATACATCCTGCATATTCCACTTCTAGTGTGCCTGTATCCATACGAAGAGAGAGCTCATGAACAGAATGTTTCTTCCCTAGTGAACAGCGCTGTGTGGACTGTTGAGAAGTGCACCTGATTTTCTAGACCGGCAAAGGAAAGTTGAAAGGCGTCTGTCATTTCAACCGACATGCACTTCAATGACTCACTCACCAAAATATATTCAACCTTCATTGTGTACACAAGTGGTTCAAAGTTGTACACGGGAACCCTGCAGACGGAATTAAATCAATCCGGATATATATTTACTGACTTTGTACGCGCAGTCATGTTTCCTTCGTGTTCGAAAACCAAGGTGCTCTACAAAGAGAAGCAGCGGCTACCGGGAGCAACGAACATGTGCCCAAGGTGCGATTACACCACGAGACCAAAAACAATAGGCGAAAAAGGTCAAACAATCGGACACTAAAAACAAGTTTAAAAAGACAAAAAATACGTAGGAAAGGGAAGGCAACATCGTGCAGACACAGCGAGATAAGACCAAAGCAGAACTAAAAACGTCATAAGGAAAACGCAGATGTTTGCAGTTCACCAATCCCACACGCACCGTGCAGCTTTCAAAAGAATATACGCCCCCAGGTAATGCACGTAGATTCTCAGCCAGGCCATCAACAGAATGATGAGCAGGTAAACCCAGAAGGTCCCCGTCCTCCACCTCCTCCAGTGCATCTCCGCAAACACCTCGTCGGCGATGTACTTCCATTTTCTCAGGGCCTCCTGAACATGCATACACATATTCACAGAATTTCCGCGTTGATTCTACACTCTCGCGGTTCACTTTCTTGAGTTCCTGTTTCCACGGACACCCTGCGCATCTAGCTATTGATCGGGAATCTCATCGAGTCCTTCTGTGCATCTTCGAAGGGAGAAGGGGCGCAGCCGGTGAATGAAAAGAACCAAACTGAAAAGAGATGGGAGACAGTCGGACTCTCCTTCCAAGTCTGTCAGCAAAGTGAAACCAGGTAATCAATCCAGGGCACTGGCTGACTGACTGACTGACTGACTGAGTGACTGACTGACTGACTGACTGGCTGACTAACTGACTGACTGACATTTCGAGTTCGAAGTTGATCGCTTCCCGTAACTGAGTAGAGGTACTGATCGAATTGGGCAGCTGAGGTCAGAGGCTCAAAGTCCCTCTTGGGGAGCTGCCCGTGCATCCACGCACGGACATTCTCCAGATGCCTCTCGGCAAGGAGGAGCTGGTCCTCCTCCCCGTGATCCTGCATGCATGCATCAGAAGATCATGGCATAAAAGGCAAGGTTCTTGCGGTCTGGCTCTGACAACAAGACATTGCAACAATATGCATTTTGACAATTGGAAAGAGAAACGACAAGGAGGCAGTCCCATTTCACCCGCGCACTCCTTTCTTTCCTCTTGCCTCTCCCACGCTGACCGACCACTTTTGTTTTTGTGCGAAGTGCGAGTCCTGCAGCTGCTGCTGATGCTGCGGTGCCCACTGTACCATTCGAGTCCCGGGGTCCTGCCGGGGTCTGTCCCGCAGTCGCTGCGAGGGCAGAGACAGCCTTGACGGCTCCCCAGCTTTTTGAGGAAGTGGGCGCCGCCTCATCCGGTAGTGTGGAGTCGGATCTCTTCGCTTTGACTGCTGCAGACCTGGAGGTGTAGGCCTTTTCCCAAGGGGACGCGGCGGCCATCGGGGAGGGTTCGGGTCTGTCTGACTTGGTGGACCTCGCAGTTGCGGACTTCCTCAAGTCGCTCTGTGACAAGAGCAAAGACAGGGACAGAAAATTCGTTTCAGTTTGTCCATAGTCACTGTGCAAAAACCGGTGAAAAGAGGTCGGGGAGGAAATACAATGTGGAAGGTAAACATTGCAAGGAAGGAGAACAAAAAGCGAAGGCGGGAGACAAAACATGCTTCACATACATTCGTTCAGATCTTCTGCCCTTAAAATAAGACGGCGCATATGCTGACCCACCCACCCACCCACCCACCTGTAGACCGTCCTTGAGTTGGGAGACCACATCTACAGACTTTTGTCTCTCCTGCAGGCGGAAATGAGAAACGGAGCAAAAAGGAAAATAGAGGGATGACGGCAAAATCACATCCCTGGAGTGCAATGAAGTCGGAGAGAAATGGTGGCGAGGAGCAAGGGGAAAAGAAAGTGAATAGTATGCAAAGAAAGAAAAGACAGAGGGCGAGAGAAGAGTAACGAAATTGCAAGAGGACATGACAAAAAAGGACAAGCAGTTTCTCTTCTTTTTTGTCTCTTTACATCTTTTCTCAACTCACATAGTTATTTTTGAAAGGGTCATCATTCCCCCCATAGTTATCAGGTGAGGGGTCCACAGGATCGTCACCCTCCTCCAAAACTGCGGGGTCCATCCCGGAGGGGGCAACCGAAGGGGGGTAGTCGGGGCCCTCCGCTGCGTGGACCCCGGCAGCTGCTCTCTTCCGGACCTGCACGGGGACACAAGGAAACAAAATGTTTCTTGTTACCACCTTATCTCGAGAGAACTACTTGGATTCAGTAGACTACTGAAGGGCTGTCTATTCTCCTTGGGAGAGAGTGCGCTTGTATTTCCTTCAAAACTTCAAAATGCGGTCGAAGGTCATATCTTGAGAAGCGCATACGCACGTACAGCTGTGGCAGATACAAATGCGCACACCAACCACACTTTGCATTGTTCCCTGACTGACCTTCGACCGTGCAGCCGCCAGTGAGTCTGCATCCCCTGTCGCCCCCCCCCTGGTTGCATTCAACTGATTCACCGGCGTCTCCTCGTCAGTCTCCATCCTCCTGATTGCACCTACTGCTGTCTTTACAGTGTTCATCTTCCCTATCACCGATGGAGACGGCCCCCCCTGTGTGCTCCTCCCATCATCTGCGTCCCCGTCTCCCTTCCACTGAGGCCCTTGGGTCTTCCCTCCCGCCCCTGTCTGGTCTTTTGTGCCGAACCAGTCAACCATGTCCCTCAGGGTGTTGTCCCGCAGTCCAAATTTCTTCACATCCTTTCCGTCACCCTTGTCTGCAAGTACACACACAAGAAAAGAGGACCTCCATTTAGACATCATTGATCAGTTACCCAGGAAAGAGGGCCGAACGGTAGTCTCAAATGAAATGCACTCGCAAATTAAAACTGTTCTTCAAGAAAGCCTCCGTTTGTTTTCGGATGATCTCTCTGTCCGTTTTCGCTGTCGCTTTTCATAGACTAGACGGACGGCAACGCCCGATTTCAGAGTTCCTTTTTCCACACACACAAAGCAGGACATCCATCTCTCCACACTCAATGACTTACTGACTGACCGACTGACTGACCTTTGATCATTTGGGACTTCTCAGTCAACCCCAGGAGTCTGCCTGTGTACTCCAACTCCACCTCAAACTCCACCTGGCCGCTCGTGTACTTGGGCAACAGGAAGACCTGCAACGAGGCAGGCATGCAGGGAATGTATTAAGAACAGGCACAATGTGAACAGAAATTGTAAAAAGGCAAGTGCAATGTCGTCACAGGGCAAGAATTATTTTTCAGAAAGACTTCAGATCCCCACCGCATTCATCCAAAGCAAAGGTATCGGAAAGCATTGAAAGAAAAAGAGCCGCATGGAAGGAGGAAAATGAAAACGTCACCCCTGTATATTTGTGGTTCACGCATGAATCAGGACTTGGAGCTCACATCCCTGATGTAAAAACCCCAAACAAGCCAGCAAGTGAACTTGCCTCAAAGTACAGATTCGCTATCCACTCGTCCACATTGGCTGCGTACAGCTGCTCGTACTCCGAGTAGAGGTCTACGTAGGGATCGATTTCACCCCTGCAGGCACGTCTCAATGCACGAAATACAGCAATCAAGGGTTCGAAAACACGTTCGCTTTCCTCGATGGCTTCCTCGCCACAGAAAGGTGCCCTTGTCTGTCTGAATGGAAAGCGTGTGATGGTGAAAAGAGACTGTGATGATTAAAAGAAAAAGGGTGCCCTGTGGCGTCTAGTTGCCCTCCTTCACCTTCAATAGCACCACCAAGCCCAGCTCACTGACCGGATCAGAGGCAACTTAAATTTTCCCTCCAAGTAAATGAAGTCAGAGTCCACTAGAGGGAACGCGCCCCTGCAAAGGAAAAACAAATGCAGTGATGGATGCATTTTCGCTTTTCCTGTCATGTATTGTACACATCATCTGATCAAGTCCTGCTCGACAAGAGGACCTCCTCCATCCACCGTAAGGGACGTCACAGAAAGCGTAAGACAGGAAGGCAGCAAGGTCATGAATCTACGGACAGTAAGGAAAAGAAAGAGCGATTGAGACACGTACACGACTTCCCGCCTCTTCGCATGAAAGCACAGGAAATCAATGCCAAAGTGCACTGAGACCAACATTAAGAGCAACATCTAGTACAAAGAGAAAAACAATAAAAATAGACAGACCCACCAGGCCACGACTCTATCTGCAGGAGAGGCAGCCCCCCTTAGGATGAAGAGTTCGAACATGAGCACCATGGAGGGTCTCAGGTCAATCTTCGCGGGTGCTGCCACGAAGACGGACTGCTCGAATCTCAAATCTGTCTCGAAGTATTTCCCCCCATGATTGATGGGAGAGGAGACCGAGGTCAGAAGGTCCTCCCCTCCCTCCAGAGCTGTCCACTTCATCCTTTCTCCACCCATCCTGAGGAGGAAGTGGACAGAGAGACAGACAGACAGACAGACAGACAGACACACAGAGAGAGAGAGAGAGAGAGAGAGCGATTCAGTGGATCCAACCACACGTGACAAACTTTCCCTCCCCTTCCCCCCCTCCCTCTCTCTTTACACTCACTCACTCACTCACTCACTGGAAGGAATGGACACTTGAACTGGTCAAGGATGTGCTCTTGTTTTTTTTTCATTTTGTGGCATCGAAAGCCGTCAGTCAAACAATCTAACAGCCAAACACCCCCCAAATATCCGTCCGACAAAAAACCAAGAGGCAGGCAGGCAGGCAGGCAGGCAGACCTGTCATAGACAGAGACGAGGACCACATACTGTCCCCGTGGAAGTTTTTCCTTCACGGCTCTGCAAAGCTCCAGCCGGACCTCCATCGGTTGGGGCGTTTTGTTCCAGTCAATTCGGTACCTGCGCGTATCAAGTTGGTCAGACAGGCGGGGTTTGGCTTCGCTTTCTTACACAGCAAAGCAAGAGATGGGTGCCAGGACTGAAGGGAAAAGAGTGAATGTACTCGTTGCAGCAGTACAAACGGGGATGGAAAGGCTACTCGACGGGACACAGGCTCAGCTCAGCTTAGAATCTCAAGAATCGTTACCACTGCATGACTGTTACTCACTCACTCACTGACTGACCTTCTGCCTCTCGCAACGCTGGCAGGGACTCGACCTTCTCGTCTGTCTCTCTCGTCTCTGTCCTCTACCAGCTCTCCGTATCTGCAGACAACCAGCCAGGCCAGTAAGAGGGGATGCGCAGAAGGAAGGAGAAGGCTGATCGAAAGCTTCCCTTCCCTTCTGCGTGGGAAGCAGAAATAAAAACGTGCTACTACACACCCGTGGGGAAGTGACTTCCACATGTGCAGGCAAATAGAAAGATGTATGGGAAGAGAGATCGAAATATGAAGCAAGAGAGAAACCAGTTGATAACAGAAGGCCAGACTATGAGTGTCTTCCCTGTCTGTTGCTTTCATGTAAAGGAAACCGCCTCGTGGTTGAAGGAGGCCTCGTCTGGGAACCACTTCGTGGGACGGGAGATCAAAACAATCACAGAAAGAAAGTGTCCCCCAGTCCATATACCCATCCACAGACCTCTCATTCACTTCCGCTTTGCGTTGTTTGAGGACCTGTACAGAGAGAGAATAACAGACACAGTGGCAGTCTCGGCACATGCATGCATCAATCAGACGGACCCTTTTCCAGGATGTGAGCGACTCTCCCTCCGTCTGTCTCTTTTTGGAATCTCCTCAAGACATGAGCTTCATATCGTCCAGAGCCTTTCTCCTTCGGATAGGATTTTGTTGTTTTTTCTCCGTCAAAATGATGTGAACAGAAATGACCCTCCAATTCAAACGCCTTCTTCCGTTGGTGCGTGCGTCATTTCCCTCTCAACAAATTCAATTTTCTATCCTGAAGGTCCGCACTCACACAAGTACCGTTTCTCTCACAAAACCAAAATCGGAAAAAAAAAAAGCGGAGAGGTCCACTTGAGCTCTTCGGAATCACATTCCACTGTCCTGATCCAATCTGTACTCCTGTCTGTGAAAATTGTGAGCTCTGTCTGTGCTCTGTCTGTGTATTCGTTTATCTTTGGTTCGAAGCACAATTTCCAAAGAGACAAAAAAAGACTGACCTGATCCAATCTGTACTCTGCTCGTCTGAATGCCTTAGTTAACCTCGCCCTTCTGGCTCTGTCCCTCTCTATCATTCTCATCTCCCTCCTCTTCTGACGAAACTCATTGGCCAGACGCTCTGCCCCCAAACGCTCACGAGCTGCCTGCTCCAACTCCATCAGTCTCGCCACACGGTACTGCAGGCACATGCACCGAGGGAGAAAAATCCCTCAGCCCATGAGGAGCTCTTTGACTCTCCACGCAGTTCGTCAGACCGCCTTACGAAATCTTTCGCTAGACAAGGCACTTTGAATAAATAGAGGCAGAAGCCCTCCGAGAAACTCACAAAAGGGAACGGGGCATCTTTCTCGGCCCCTTCTGTACCTGCTGGAGACTGCAGACTCTCGGGATATGGCGAGTGTAGTCACTGCCCCTTAAGTCCCCGTCTGCATCTGGAATGTCGAGTTCTTTGACATGCAGGCAGTGTGCATGGGCAATCGTGCGTCCCACACTGTCGGCCTTGCTGTCCGACTGACTGGCTGACTGGCTGACTGGCTGACCAATTTCTCCTTCGCCTCCTCCTGGTGTGCCATGAGTCTCATCTGCTCGAGTCTCTTCTCCTCCTCCTTGATTGTCTCGGCGTCCACTCGACCCACCAACAGGGCCTCGTCGTCGGCCTGCATGCACGCACGCACGCACGTGTTGATCGCATGATTGGGGGGGGAGCTTTGTTTGTGTATTATACATTCCAACGACACTCATGCGGCAGATCCAACAGAATACCCTAATGAGAGACCTGTACGTTCTTAGAAGAGCCATCGAGAGAAAGATACAGATACAGAGAGAAAGGGAGAGAAACGGAGAGACACGAAAAACTAAACGAAAAACCAAGTGTTTTTGCTTGCAAGTTTTGTTGCAATTGGCATCTGTATTTCTCGACCAAGCTTCAATGCCAATGCATATCTCCATCGGCTTTCTTGCTTTCTGTCGTTGTCCGAGCTCTCATTCCCGTACCAAGCAAAGATTCAGATCACAGACGAAAACAACGTCTACATAAGTAAGATGCAGACGTATGATTTGCAACACACAGGTATGTATATATGTATGTATGTACGTATGTATGTTCCCTGACCTCCTGATCAAATTCCTGCATGTACGGTGCTGTGTCCTGCATGACGATCTGGTCTCTCAGTGCGTCGATTTCTGCCTGCAGCCTGAGCCTCTCCTCTTCCAATGCATTCCCCGTTGTGGCTGCGAAAAGATTCTCCATGTCGAGGTCACCCTCTGTCCCGAAAATGTCCGACTCCGCAAGATCAGCACTTGATTGCTGCTAAGGGGGAGGGAGGGAGGGAGGGAGATGGTGATCAGGAGTGAGTGTCAGAGATTTGGCAGATTGAATGAGAGCCTGTTTCTGGAGCTTTGTTGGTGTTTTCGCGATGTACGTACATGCCCCAGTCGCTCTTCTCTTTCCCATGCTTCCGATATGCACTGAACAGACCGACCGACCTGTCTGGGGGTGCCGATGTCAAAGAATGACACCTGCCCGCTGCCCGACTCGTCCCCCTGCCTGTGGGTCGGGTTGCCAATCGTGTTCGTGGCCTGATAGGTCGGCATATCATCTCGCACTGGGAGGTCGCCCAAGCCGAAAAAGTTGATACTCTTCTTCTGCTGTGTGCCGGGCTGCACGAAAAAACACCCACAAATGCAATGTTGCAGACCAGCCTATTCACGAACACACACACACACACACACACACACACACATATACTTTTATACAGATGAACGTGCCCACATAGAACGAGTGGCAGAAGGAAAACTGACAGACAGACAGACAGACAGACAGACAGATAGACGAAAACAGATAAATTCCAGTCGCACAGTCAGAATTCGAAAGGAAGTGTCAAGATGAACAAAAACGCACAATCTGCTTGTGAGAAGCAGAAAAGAGGAAGAACCGCAGTGAGAAGAGACATTTGAGATGTATTCCTTTTCTCCCAAGCTATTATTTTCTCTGTATATGTTTTGTACGGACTAACATACCGATCCTATGCCCTTGAATCCGTCCGCTATGCTACTCTTCTTGCCCGTTCCCTGTGTTGCTGATGTCGCTCCATTCCCCCCACTTGTTCCTTCCATCTCCCCCCCTTGCTCCCCCTTGCCTATTGACGCACGCGGACTCGACGCATCGAATGAAACAGATGGTCCCGCTTCCTGCAAACGAAACAGACAGAACACACACTCAACACCCGCATCCAGAAGCCCACGCACAAGTTTGGGCACCCGCAGACAGATTGAACAGCCAGACAAACCCTACACACGATCACGTATGGTCACAAACATACATAAACTGTCTCAGGACACACAGACTCTCTCTCTCTCTCTCTCTCTCTCTCTNCACACACACACACACACACACACACACTCACACACACACACGCACACACACACACAGCCACGCACACACGCACGCACACACACACACACACACACACACNCTCTCTCTCTCTCTCTCTCTCTCTCTCTCACACACACACACACACACACACACACACACACTCACTCACACACACATACTCACACACTCACTCACTCACACTCACTCACTCACTCACACTCACTCACTCACACTCACTCACTCACTCACACTCACTCACACACACACACACACACACACACACACAGACTTACACACACACACACACACATACACACTCACTCACTCGCACACACACACTCACTCACACACACACACACACACACACACACTCACTCACACACCCACACACACACACACACACACACCGTGCACGACTGTAAGCAAGCGCCCGCCTCCCTGCCTGCCTGCACTTTGATTCTCACCCGAGGAAGAAGACGGGACAGCACAGCACCAGCGCAAGTAGACTGTGCCAGTCGGGCAGACGGACTCACGCACACGCCAAGGCAGACTCAGAGAGTTCACTCGGAAGATCAGCACGCATGCATACAGGCTGCACTAGCATAGATGGATAATATCGTGAAGGGATGATTCCGAGACAGACAAACAGATAAACAGACCAGGTCAATGGTCGGTGCTCTGTTTTCATTTCCTAACGACGGCGAAGACGAAGGCACAGCTGCCGCCCCTCCTGGCGCCGCCGCAGAAGACGACGATGGATCCTGTTCGGGTGCCTCCAGCAGGACAGGAGCGCCCCCTGCCTCTGCATCCGTGGGGGGAGGCTGCAGAAAGGGGGTGGTTGGGGCAGTGTCGCACATGCGCATTTCTCTTCATGGCTTTCTTTGTCTTCTTTATCACTGGTGCCGTGTCTTGTAAGCATTCCCTTTTCCTGCTTCTTCTTTCTGTCTTCCATATGCTCTTCTCGATATTCCTTCGTTTGACAGATTAAGAATATCGCCCCGGCAATTCAATTTTGTCCTGTACACGTATACATAACAATATATATATTTATTTTCTCGGAAAGCATGTATGCGGGTCTTGTCCCGACTCTTCAAACCGGCTTACCTCTTCTCCTGCCGGACTGCTCATTGTCCTTCTATTGTGAAAGATAGTCCTCGGCTACGGCCAGAAGCACGATGGTTGAAAGCTGACAGCAAGAAGGAGTCGAGTTGAATTCAGATACCTCGATCGTGCGTTATCTTTTGATCGATCCGGAAATCATCGCATGGGAAGGCTGACTGCGAAGACTTTACTCTTTTGGGGGACTACAGAGTTTGACATCCACTCCACTGACGTCGACCCTCTTTCAAGTCTGACTGCTGCTATTTGAAGAATCGATCAGCCTGGTGTGTTCGAACCTCTAGCTCATGCAGAGTGTCGTAACTTTATAATTTATTATAATGCATGTGCATGACGATGATCGATGGATGCAGTGTATATCGATACATGTGTATATACCGGACCAATAAGAACAAGTCAGTTCGCGCGCCTTGCGCGCGAAAGTAATTAAGTCTGGCGCGGAGCGGATCGGCTCAGTGGCATGCAGTGAGAAATTTCGGCTCCTTTACTCAAGTGCACGGCTTGCGGCTAAAAGTGCAACATTTTTTTCGAAAAATTCATATTGAAGGTGAGGCGGGGGACGGAAAATTCCGAATAAATTAAGAAAAAATAGAAAATCATCTTCTGACATTAAAAAACAATACAAAGTCAAGGCACCCACCAGGGGTCCCACCTTTGAGACTATTCGTGAAGCGTTTCAAGGCACTTACCTTTTTAACTTGACCAGTCATTTGTCGGAAGACCACGCATGCAGTTTATACTGATTAACTAACAGATTAAGATTATATACATGTTAAAAAAACAACAATAAAGTTCTTTCGCGCACATTTGCGCGCACTCGCTGCATGCATGCATGGAACACATACATGCACAAAATAGACCAACACTAACCATGCATACTAGTGGGGGGGCTCACCATGTTTGGCGTACCCGGCGCACAGGCGCACCCCGACCAAACTATAAACTATAAACTATGCATAGAGCGATGCCACCCATGCAGCGCTCCGAATTTATATGGATGGCGACAATGAATAGAAACAGAGTATATCCTCTAATTCATTATATACCACCTGTCATAACCAGTCTAAACCCAGCCAGAACAATCCCTTAGACTGGTGGAAAAGCTGAAGCCCAATACCAACCAACGCTCTGCTTTTATCGATTTGTTAGAGCCAAATCTGTTTTGTGTTCTTTAAATATTTTTGTTGTTCCACCTGTTGTTTTACAGCCATCTCAAACTTTCTGACTTGATACCGTTATGGATTGTCTTCTCTTTTTCGTCTGCACTATGGTGGAAGAAGAGCCAAAGCCCATTTTCCTTTCACACAGGGTGACAGACTAGGAAAAATCGGCCTATCTACACTTGGAAGGTTTTTTAACTGCGAGTGAGAGACGTACAGCTTTCTTCCATTTCGATTCATCCTCTCCCCTGCACAAGGCGATGCAAGAAAAGTAGAATGCACACATCGGCAGACTGATGACGATGGTGGGGTGACAGACTAGGACACAGAAAGTCGACTGGGTGCATGAGGCTGGAGAGAAAATTTTGTTCATCTACATGTGGACACCTGCACTATATGTTTACTTTCCAGTCTCCAAGAAGGAATATGGTTTCTCCTTTTATAAAGTGTTATATGTCTTTAAGGAGGGATACGTGCTTGATTATGATCCTGTTGTAGAGACTACAGCCGCGTGTCATGATCTGGAGGTAGGGGACCCCATTCCTTATGCCCTTTGGACTGCCCCTACGTTCATCTATAGGCGTTCATCGAAGACGGGGGGGCGAATTTGCGTTCTCCTCCTGGGAGTCGTGGCTGCCTTTCGCTACCTCTCCTTTTCTCCACAAACTCTTCCTTAACGCGCCTAAATCAACAAAGATCTCGCCGAGGGGACCAGAGGGAAGAGGGTGCTTAGAGACTATGAGTGGGTCTCTACAGAGGGAGGTTCTCTGGAGAGCGATATAGAAGACAATCGAAAGGAGATGGAGAAGAGTGCAAAGTTGCTTGCTATGCAGCAAGAGAAGAAAGTACAGAATAGAACGACGGAGATAAAGGGGGAAATGTACGTAAGTTCATATATTATCTGTTTGCAAATCACTTTTTTGCGTTCAGCTGTATGTTCCTGCATGTCTTCAGCTGAGTGAAGGAGCAGGTCTATTGCTCTCATAACAGCTAGCGTTTCAGTCACAGAAGATAGCTTCAATTCCTTGACTATCGACAAACGAGCCTGCGCGGACCTGAAAAAAAGACGTGGAAAAACACTCTTGAGTCCCAAAAATTTAAAAAATTCTGAGGGCAACCAAATGTCTCTGACAGTTCTCAATTCTAGGTGATCAAAATCTCGGACAAGAGTTTGCGGCGGTAACATAATGCAGGAACCTCAGTGTCTATGATCGAGAACGCTAGTCTCCCAAAGGTACACCAACAGAAGTAAGTCGCGGTCTGCATGAAGAGAGATGTTTGTGCATGTGTCTGTCCGTTCATCCTCCTTTTTTTACAGTTTTCCTGACCTGGCCTACACAGCTATATTGGCGGCCACCGGCAGCCACAATCGACATACTTGTTTGTAAATCGCTTCCTTGCGTTCATCTGTTCCTGTCTTCAGCTGAGTAGAAGAAGTGGTCTATCGCCATCATGACAGCAAGCGTTTCACTTATAGAGGATGGGTTCAAGCCCTTAAACGTCGACGAACAAGCCCGTACGGAGCTGAAAATCGATACAGAGATAAAGGTCGTGGAACCCCCAATGTTCTCTTATAAGTCACGTAACAAGATTGACAGGCTTCAGTATTCTACGTCTATATGCAGCTCTGTTTAATGCATGTATGGCAGTCTGAATGCATATACAATTCTACGGTAAGCCAAGTTTTGCCTGACCTTTCAAGCTGTTGATCGATGGTTTGAGACCTTCACAACAAACGTTTGTACTATGCAGTACGTGATGTATACATATAGATTAACCTGTTGGTTGTATGCATAAAGATGACGTTGTCTTTTGAAGTGCTTGTATCGGTGAATTCAAGCTCCCATGACAATGGTTACACATTGTCTGACTCTCAGATGAAAAATGGAAGTCCAGAGAGGTTTTTTTTGCTTCAGCATGAAGCCTTTGATTGGTATGGCCTCACATGTACATGTCTGATCTGTTGTATTTGCAGGTTAGCCTTTCTGTGTCCTGATTTACAACCAAAGGGGGGGTGGGGTACGTCAGGGAGTGATATAACGATTCTAGGAGACGCAACAAAAGAATAAAGTCTGACAGCTGCACGACGCTTTAAATTCAGCTGAGTCCTGGTCACCCTGTAGGGCTTCAATCCAACAGCATAACTCTTCTTCTGCATGCAGTATTTGGTTATTGCCCTTATCTTAATTAAGAGGAAGCTCTATGATATTCTACTGGCTACCTGTTGAAGTTACTTTTCAATTTACACATGCAGTGCGCGTTCTTGGTCATTTCGTCGCTAAATATGAATTTATAGATGGATATTAAGGGAATGAAAATCGTATACGCGATCATCTTCTATCTGTGATTCGTGTTGACTCTGGATATTTGTATAGCCCACTTGACGGGAGGGACAGTCCAGGGATATGAAGACGCAGAGCACCAAAAATACGCATTTCAGATGGCTGTGCCCCTACTCATCTTTCTTCTTGTCTGTATACCTAGCATGCCCGTCTGTCCTATGGCTATCTCTCAGTATAAAATTGTATATGTGTATGTGTGTGTGTGTGTGTGTGTGTGTGTGTGTGTATGTGTGTGTGTGTGTCTGTATATGTATATATATATGTGTATGTGTATATGTATATGTGTGAGTATGTGTGAGTAAGTATATGTGTGTGAGTGTCTGTGAGTAAGTGAGTGAGTGAGTGAGTGAGTGGGTGTGTGTCTGTGTGTGTGTGTGTGTATATATATGAGAGAGAGAGAAAGAGTGAGTGTGTGTGAGTGAGTGAGTGTGTGTGTGTGTGTGTGTGTGTGTATGTGTGTGAGTGAGTGAGTGAAAGAGTGAGTGTGTGTGCGTATGAGTATGTGTGTGTGTGTGTGTGTATGTATATGTATGTGTATGTGTGTGTATGAGTATGTGTGTATGTGTGTGTGTGTGTATGTGTGTGTATGTGTGTGTATGTGTGCGTGCATGCGTGTGTGTGTGTGTATGTGTGTGTGTATGTGTGTGTGTGTGTGTGTGTGTGTGTGTATATGTGTGTATGTGTGTGTATGTGTGTGTGTGTGTGTGTGTGTGTTTATATATGTATGTGTGTGTATGTATGTATGTGTGTGCGTGTGTGTGTGTGTGTGTATATGTGTGTGTGTGTGTGTATGTATATGTATGTGTATGTGTGTATATGAGTATGTGTGTGTGTGTGTGTGTGTTATTTTCTGAGTGTGTAGGAGCAACAGCAGACGAGAGTCTCAGAAGGTCTCAAACACTTCCCGTCTTCTCCCTCCCCTCAGACTGGGAGAGCCACTGACATCCTCCATCCACCACAAGGATTCTTCGGATCGAATTACTACGGGAAGCATATCTTTGGGCGCACAATTCGCATTCTACACTACCAGCAGCCATCTTCCGGGAATTAAATCTTCTGGAGATCAGACCGGATCATCTAGACGGGGACGAGCGGGGACGAAAGAAGGAACTGGATTCCTCTCTGATGTGGGAAGGGGCTCTTCCAACCCTCCCCCGAACCTGAACTCCCCTGCCCTCCCAACCTCTCCGCCTACCCCCAGACTGAACTCTCTGTGATCCCCCCACAGAACATGTTCCTTGTGCAATATCAGGTGTTAATTTTTCACACCAATGCATCTGTTCTGTTATATACTAGTCACACACTGACATAGATACAGATTCTTCCAAATCCTCCCCCAGGCCTATGTATATTCACCCCAACTCTTTTCTTTTGCAGAAAGAGAGCGAGCTGCGGCCCTGCAGGGTGGAGGGGACCTGAAAGAAATCGCGCTCCTCACGGAGGGATCGGACCATATCGACTCTCTGGGTCTTGTTGATACCCTGACATGGTCAGGAGGCCAAAAGGACTTTCGGGTGGGGTTGGAAGGGGAGCTCTAGGGTTCAGAACAAATCGAGGAGAAGACGGTACAGAACGCAATTAGAAGGACAGTCACTTACTTTTTATGCCCACTAAACGCGTCCAAAACGGATTCATATGACGTTTTGTATATCTGTATAAAGTATTTGGTTTCTTTGTTTCTTGAATGTATTGCTTTTATATTGCTTTCATTCTACTTAGTTTTACATTTATTAAAAAATAAATGAAATTTTGTTTTTGTATAGTTGATATACAGGGTGTCAGTTGTTTTGTCTGTGTGGATGGTGAGGGGCTGGGCCGCGGGATATCGCGGGGTGATCTACTTGGTGAGCCATGCGGCACACCCGGCCCATTTGCGTGCAAATTCAATTCTTCCCCGCTTCATTCAGATTGATTCTGAATCAGGCTGACTTCATGCATTTGGTTGATCTAGCCGGATATTGGTTGTCCTCCAGATTTACAGACTTCCCATAAAGAGCTCTCAAGGAAGAACAGCGCTATGTTTACTATTCCAATTATTACTGCGGTTAACAGGAAGGCTCTTCTCTTGAACTCGTCTTCATCTGCTCATTTGATTCTTCAAGCATGTTGTCTAGTAACGTATCTTCTTCTTCAGTCACTCCTCTGCAATTTACTGATGATAACCCTCCACAGCGTCATCAGATCGCCGATGGCTATGTATACCTAAAGCTCACTAAGATGTGGGTGAAAGGTTATGCGGCCCTGACTGGTCTCGAGAAGCTGTACAAGGTCTTGCATATTTCTTCTTTTGCTGATGGAGACGATGCTCTCCATGGTCGGATTGAAGAGCTTGCTTCAACGACTAACTTGTATGTACTTAATTCATGTTCACTCTAAAAGATAAATAGTTGTTTATGTGTTAAGGTATTGAAACATGTTGACTAAGCTTTTAAAATGTTAGAACATCATTAAATTTCTAGTTTATTTTTGCCTAGACTTTTGCTTTTAACGCTTAGTTTCTGACTGTGTATTTTCTTTTATTAGTAGAGAGTTAGACAGAGTGAATAAACAAGTTTTAAGTAGTAGATAGAATAGAATAGAATAGAAATATAGTACTAAATAGCACTAAATGTTCATATATGGGGATGTGACATGCATAATAAAAACTAAAAAAAAACTCAATCATCAATATTCATTGATATTCATACTTTAGTCAAATATAAAATTTTGTTCACTGTTGCACTGATTGTTCATTGCTTGTTTACTATAGTGAACAAGCACTAGAACAAGCATTAAAAAAAAAGTAAACATTTATTGGGGTTCGTAGTACGTTAATGATTCTCCATAATTCTCAAGCATCGATCCATCGCGCATCATCGCGCGTCGGGTCTCAGAGATTTCTGCGGAGAAAATCCGACAAAATTAGACAAAACGCGGAAACGTCCCCATGCATGCAACCGCGGCTCCATCGCGGCTCCACTGGTTCTTCAAATTCTATAGGTCCCCAACCGCGGTTCCATGCATGCAGGATGCATGCATGCAGCACGCGTGCATTCGTGAATTAACGATCAGTAATTAAGACAATCGAACTCATTCCTTCTTCTCCTTTTTCTCATTTCAAAGCAAGTTTTTTGGAGGAGGAATCTGAACGAGCCTTTCGAAACCTCTGCTGCAGCCAGCTTGCCTCACACAATTCCGACCAACAACTGACAACACTTGCATGCGAATGTACGGTTCTTCGTAATTTTTTCTTCTGCTGGAATAATTTCAATTCTGTTGCACGATCGACTCCTGGATTGCACTGACACCTGTTCTTCATTCAAATCAACAGGCTGCTCTTTTCTTCTCTGACGACAATCATCATGAGGTCCCCGAGGGCTTCTGAGGACGAAGCAATCCCGGACTTCTACGTCGGGATCAACCACGAATGGGCCGATGTGCTTGCAGACCGACTCGAGAACACGCCTCTTGCAGCATCTCTGTACGAGGCAGTCAAACCGCTGGGGAGGATGAACATAGATGTGAAGAAGTTGGAAGAGATCATTGAGACGAAACTGAGAGAGTGGGATAGAGGGGGACTGCAAAAGGTGGACGGTGAGTGGCCCCCGCTTCCAGATACGTACGCAATTGAGAAGGCCGTCTGCATTCACATCTACACGCTCAAACACCCTGAAGTCCGTGCACTTGCGAACCAGGCTCTCGAATCGTTAGCCTCCCGTCGAAGTTTCACCCCAATCGAGCAGGGAAGTGGGGGAAGGTTGGAGGACCATCTCCTGGACGCCTGCCTTCCTTTCATCAAATACCTTGATGTTTCTCTTGACACCCTCCCCAACTCTTATGTCTTCAAAGGAGAAGTACACAGACGAGTCAAGTGGGTGTACCCAACAGTCGAGGACCACAAACCAGAGGTGCACTTCAAAAGGGGGGCACTGCTCATGTGGCATGGCTTTAGGTCGGCCTCCACTGACCGTCTGAGCGTGGAACGTCCCGCACCAGCCGGGCCCCGCACAGTCTTCACAATCGATGCCGTGAAGGCCTACAAAATTGGGCGCTTCAGTGGAGGTGCACCTCTACCGTCTTCCGTTCTTTTCCGTCCCCTGAGCGTCTTCAAGGTTGCAGACGCACGGAAGAACATTCTCGACCCTTTCGAAAGGAAGGATGTGGTAAAGAGTGGAGATGCAGATGCAGTGACACTAGAACAAATTGAAAACGGGAGGTCAAACAGAAAGAAGCCGAACCTAACCAATGAGCAGACAGACCAATCCAGGACACGCTGTCTGCCCCCCTGCTTCACCTCTTTTCAGTCCCAAAAGTCAGACAACGCCAATCAGCGCACACGCTTCTCCGATCCGAAACGAGAGAGACGAAACAAATACAACGAGACGAGAATCCCACCCCATGTCGTGAACTCGAAGGCAAAGGGCATGCCCACTCAGGATGAAATTCTCACTGTGCCCAGGGTCAGTCGGTTGATTGTTTTCTTTTCTCTGTGTTGCGTATCAAGCTCTTGGACAATCAAATGAACGAGTGAACCGCGAGTGTACTTGTAAAGCTTTTCACTTCTTTCTGCAAATTCCTGTGGTTTTTCTTCAGCGACTGGCCACTTGATCGCAAGCCGTCATCCTCCTCCGCTGTTTTGGGTGTTTAGGTCTTTTCTCAGTTGTCTCTCTGGTCTGGCACTGTGATTGCCATTTCGGTTTTAGAGGTTTTTCTTTGTAAGCATGATGACTGTCTCAAATTGAAATTCTCTGATGATCGAATCTTGAGTGTCTGTCTGGAAAAATTCTCGGCATGACGGACGTCCGGTACTTTTTAGTTCCACATCTCCCTGCCTTCTCCCTTCCATTTGATCTTGCTCAAATCCTGAGGCGTTTTTCCTTGCTTATAGTTGAATCGCATTCCAACAACACAACCAGTCAGCTGGTATCTACATGAGCTGCCGATTTGATGAAAGTCAAGTTGGATGATCATGTCCTTTCCTTCCTTTGTCCTTCATCCCTCTCTGCCTGCCTGCCTGCCTGCCTGGATGGATGGATCCATGCAGCCTGAGGATGTCGAGACTCTTGTCCGACTGCTGAGATCACGATCTGCCCACACGAGAGAGAGGGCAGCCGCGGCTTTGCAGAGCCTCTCGGGGAGTGACGAGGAGTGCAGAAAGACGATTCCGAAGCAAGGGGGCATTCCGGCTCTTGTGATTGTTCTCCGTTCAACAAACGATACGGCCATAGCGAGGGAGAGCGCTGCGGGGGCACTTTCGAATCTGTCTGTGAATCGAAAAAACCAAAAGACCATTGCTTCTCTTGCTGCGGGTGCTCTTCCTCCCCTCGTTTCCTTCCTCAAGGTCGGAAGTGACACTGCGAAAGAGAACGCAGCAGCTGCACTGACCAACCTGGCGACCAACAATGCAGAGAATGAGGCGACGATTGCAGACAGTGGGGCGATTCCTCGTTTGGTCACTTTGCTGAAGGAGGGAACAGACGTAGCCAAGCGAAATGCCGCCTCGGCTTTGTTGGAGTTGTGCGCCAACAGTTCCGAGAACAGAGTCAAGATCGCCAAAGCAGGAGCGATCCCGCCCCTCATCTCCATACTCACAGACGGAATCCCGTCGGCCAAAGAAGAGGCTGCAGGCTCGCTTCTGAGCCTTGCCGAGAATGCCGAGAATCGGGTAGAGATCGTGAAAGCGAATGGTGTTCCACCATTAATTGAGCTGCTCAGTTCAGGTACAGTCACTGCGAAGGAGCATGCGTCAGGTGCCTTGTGGAACCTTGCAGTCGACAACGATGAGAACAAAGAGAAGATTGCAGAGTCGGGGGCGATCCCGATGTTGCTAGAAGTGAAGAAGTCAGGCAGCATCATCGGGAAAGAAAATGCTTCCTCGGCTCTTGACAGTCTCGCGTTGTGTTGGGAGAACAAAAAGAGAATCGAAAATCAACCGGGAGTCCGACAGCACAGCGGCAGCACACTTGACATTTCTGCTTCTTGAAGGAATCTTCAAGCTGCTTTCAGCCTTCAGGTCAAAAGTTGGGGGGCAGGGGGAAAGGTGAATGTCGTACCGCTGAGCAGATGGATGAAAAGAGTACAGCACATCATTTTCTTAAACGGATCACGATTAATGGTGGTCAAACGGTGTGAAGAGCAGGTCCTATGCGAGATCTGCCCATTTTCCATGATTTTTGAACTGGAAACATCTTTGCAAAACAATCACTATCCGCAGCCCAAAGCGATTCCCAAAGCATGCGAAATGAAGTAAAAAAGATGGCAGTTGAGGCTTTGGGAGAAGTCTCAGGCGGGCCAAGGGGTGCAGTCTCAAGCTTCAGTTAGGAATTAACGAAGCGCTCCCTTTTGTAAGTTCCGTTCCCGTTAGCGACTTGTTTTGTTATGCTTTCCAAAGATTTACTCGATTCGCAACTTGAAAAATTGCCTAATAAAAAACAATTGTATATTTGATATTGATTTGAATTTTTTATTTAAAACGTCCCATGCATGCAGAACCTGAGATTGAACAAGCATAACGTTTCATCTAGGGTGACGTAGCGTTCTATCATAACTTCTATTTACATATTGATTCTTGTGTTTTGTAACTCTTATATACATTTGATTTCCTTTTTTTTCGTTTTTCAAATTTTTGTACCATAACATGTATTCATATATATATATATATATATATATATATAATATACTCTATCACAATTTGGATCAATAAAAACAATTCAAACCCCGAGGTATGGAGGTATGCATAATTAATTTTAGACTAAGAAGCGCGCGCTAGCACTGTATATAGGAGAAGCTTTGAGTCCACTATGATTTTTTTTGACTTTTTTCACCTTAATTTAAAAACTTCTGAAAAAATATACCAACAAACTTTAAATATGAATTTTAAAGGTTTTTTTTCACTATTTATGGCAGCATTATAATTTTATGTTTTGGAATGAGACTTTTAGAGTGGACCTACTTAAAATTAGTCTTGAATTAAAACTGTATATATATATATATATATATATATAATCTAAAATACATATCCTTGGTACACCATAATTTTGGCCCATAAAATCTAGCTAGCATAATTATTAACTTCATGGCAGTGCAACATTCCATGCATTGGTATGCCTAGTGGTATGCAGGTTTTTAAAGTTTCTTTGTTAAACTTTTCATAGAATTCATCATATTTATTTAATCCAAAATTAATCTCTTAGACTTACTAGACTTATAGCTATAAAACTGATTCCTAGACTGATTCTAATCTAAATTCGAATTGACTTACGCAGGATAGCGCAGGATTTTAAATTATATTTTAAATGTGTTTTAACTATATGCCTAGAGTTTGAAAACTAAGCAGACTCATCGCATCTAGCATCGCGTAAGGCAAAACACAATACACAACAGCCTGTCTCAAACTGTTTTACAAAAGTTTTTGAAGTGACCATGCCTAATCATGCCTATAGCTATGCCTGCAAGTAATGCAAGGCTAATCTGGCACGCATTTGTTTTTTCCTTGCACCCTGGCTGTCTTCATATTTGATACCAGCCTCATCCGATTCCTTTGGTTACATCCAGCGCAACGCAGATTCCGTGCGACACAACATGCAGTGTCATGAACATTCTCGTAAAAAGGCAATTTAAACGTGTATGAATAGGAGTGCGAATCGGCAAGGGGCGTAGATTGGAACATTGAGAGGAGCAGAAGAGAAACGGTGGAAACATTCGGGAGCAAGAATGAAGGGGAACGAGCCCAAGCTTAGGGGTCCTATAAACATACGACCAAGCGGAGAAGCGCTGCAGGACACGTAAACACTTTTTGAGGGGAGGAATCGAACAAATGATAGAAAGGATAATCGGGGGGAGGAAAAGAACGAAGTTTCGATTTCGCTTTCCTCATTCTCACTGAAGTTCTTTTAGACACAAACACTCTCTCCTTCTGCATTAGGGCATCGTTCCGTCTCTGTTCGTCTGTCCGCCCGTGCCTCTCTCCTTCTCTCTTCCTAAGTCAGCCTTCCCCTACTCAGCTCCCCAGCGACTCGGACAGGCGCAGATGCAAAGGGGAAGATATCATAGAATGCAAACAAAGAAACAAACGAAGAGGAGCAGCACAAGCAAAGGCACACGCGCGCTCTCTCTTTCTGTTTCATTACGACTGCCGACCGGCACCAGCAGATACATCTATCTCTGACGCCAACCCACCACCCGGCCCTCCCTTCTGCAACACTCTCACTCACGCCACTTGCCAAGAGAGACTACAGAATTCCTCCACACGGTCAAGCCCCTTCCTCTTCACCTGGCTGTCGGCTCATTCGTCCCGATGTTGGGTGCATGCACGTACAGACGACAGCTTTCACCTGCGTGTCCCTTCTGTCTACCAAACAAGCATGCGCGTCTACCAGTCTCACCATCGGTCCAAAAAGCAAAGAGAACGCATGGAAAACAACGAGAGAGAGACGAATTCGTACAACGCGCGCAAAAGCAGATCACTCATTCCCGTCCAGAATCTCATATCCGAAGGCGCACAATGCGTGCAAAAAAAAATGTACAAGACCGGGAAGAAAGAAAGAGGCAAAAAGGAAACAGAAAAGCAAGGCAGATCGAAATTAAGAAGAATACGCCACCAATAAAAGGAACTGGGAAAGGACCGTCAGATGAAAAGAAAAAGGAATATACAGGACATGCAAACACAAAAACAAGAAATCGACAACCAATCGAGGGAGGGAGGGACGCGAAGGCATGCCTGCTGCGGGAGAAGAGAAAATTGTCAGGCAGACAGACATCCAGGAAGGCAATCGTAGGCGGACACAAAGGAATTCGAGATGGAGGAGAAATGAGCAAATCGATCAAGGAGGAAGAGAAGAGACCCGCGTGCAATCCTGGCACCGTCGACGCTGCCTTCGATGAACACAGAAGGCCCCCCCTCCGCAGTCCTTGCAAAAGCAGCGCTGCCTTCCGTGCTCGCAAAGGCTTTTCCCGCCACATTCCTTGCACCGAGAGCGCATGCGACCGTGCTCACAGATGCCCCCCCCTCCACAGTCCTTGCAGACGTAGCGTTGCCGGCCGTGCTCGCATACGCTCTTTCCTCCGCACTCCTTGCAGCTAGAGCGAATGCGGCCGTGCTCGCAGACACTCTTCCCTCCGCAATCCTTGCACTGTGAGCGAATGCGGCCGTGCTCACAGATGCCCTTCCCTCCACAATCCTTGCACTGGTGTCGCGGGCGGCCGTGCTCACAGATGCCCTTCCCTCCACAATCCTTGCACTGGTGTCGCGGGCGGCCGTGCTCACAGACACTGTTCCCTCCGCACTGTTTGCACTGCGAGCGAATGCTGCCGTGCTCACAGATGCTCCCCCCTCCACACTCTTTGCACGCAGTGCGAACCCGTCCATGGAAGCAGAGAATCTGCCCATTGCGGTTCCTCTTCACCTCTCCTCCCCCCCCCCTTCGACAATCATTCTTAGACACAACCACTCTCCCTCCAGCCATCGGATCACCCCTCCCTGTACACATTTCAGAAGAAAGACGGGCAGAGTCCGAAAGAGAAACAGTCAACCGAAGCTGCTTCTCTTCCCGCACGCAACCCCTCCCCCTCACCTCCCCCCGCAATCCACCCCCCCTCCTCTCACCGGAACAGCCAGACACCTCATCGCACGCGTCAGCCTCTACCAGGGAGTCTACCTGAGCGAGGTAACTCTCTGAGCGACGACGCTTCATGGAAACTGCAGGCTCATCTGTCTTCTCAGACTGTCCCTGTCGCGGCTGTACATCACGGGTTCGATCACGCATCTGTAGGTGGGTGGAGTTCGAAGGGTCGGGCGGGGAGGTAGGGTCGTCGGACTGGGCATCAGCCGCACGTTGCCAAACTCGCTCCGTCATATTTTTGCTGCCGCTACCCCTTCCCCTCTCGCCATCCGACCTTTTGGGCTCAACAGCTGATTGCGGGCGACAAACGGTGTGATGACTGCGTGCATCGAACCTTCCGGATTCCCTCTGGCCCCCTCCCTCGGTGGAAGGCGGGGAAGCAATCTCTGACTGGTCAGTCTGATGGTTCGCGGGCAGATCAAGCAGTGCGAGCTGCACACTCTCAGAGACCCCCCATTCCACCGAAATCCCAACCAGCTCCCTCTTCTGATGCTCTCCTCCTCCCTCTGCACCGACACAGACTGTGTTGACACCTCTTCGTCCAACCGAAGAGCAGTCAGAGAGAGGAGGCGCACCAACGAGACGCACGATACGGAAGTCTCCCCCCCTCAGCGGCTCAAGACACACGAGGTTGCCAGGGTGAGAAACCTGAACCTCTTTGCCATCGTTCGGAATCGCAAGCAGTCGAAACTTCAATTCTGACACACCCACCCACCCGTCCTCTCCCCCCGCCCCCACGCCATTCACGAAATCTCCAGAGACACCCATCGTGGACTCTGGGAGATTCAC
The DNA here is from genome assembly GCA_018398765.1 of Chromera velia. Taxonomy (NCBI): domain Eukaryota; family Chromeraceae; genus Chromera; species Chromera velia. Next base: position 59,644 of record JAHBMJ010002400.1, on the reverse strand, counting down.
CTCCACCTCACTGGACACCCACCAGGGACGCCCACATGGTGCAGGGGCGAGAGACAACGCACCACCCAACTCCCACCCTCCCAGCTCAGGACATTCTCCCACCACCACAACGCGTTGATTCTCTCGCAACTCCGGGCAATGTGCAATGAAGGCGATGAACCCCTTCATCGTGCCAATGCAGACAGGTAGACGGTTTTAATGTCAGGAAATGACTGTCAAAAAGGAACAAGGCTTCCTGCGGCCTCGTTTGATTTGACGGTCACCTGTACAGATTCGCAAACTCAAAAACTTGAAACAGTTCTATACATACGCAATCAAAACAGTTGCAAAGAAGGAAAATTATGCACTTGATACCAAAGGATAGAGCAGCAGAGAACAGATTCACCAGGGGTGCCTCGATCAAATTTAACTTGAAGCTGGGAAGGTGACAGCTCGATCACCGACTGTTGGCAGCAGGACAAGCAGATGGACCGACGACAAAAACTGTCAGACTTCTGGCTCTCTTCTATGTACTCGATCTAGAATAAAAGGACGAGGAATCATGTACCGCCGCAGGAAGTGTCGATAGACGTGTATATTGCCAAAGCAGTTTGCGATCGATCTGCCTGCTGCTGTCTCGGTGTTCAATTCTCAGTCTGAATCTCAGACCGTCTCTAGCTCTGATTCTTGTTCTTCCAAATGATTCTTCAAGGAACCACTCACGACTCCTCCGAAATCGATCTGTGGCAAGGAACCGGACTCTGATTGTACTTTGTCAGATCAGATGATCGTTGGAAGATGTTATATATATATACATATAATTGGAAGTTTGGAACATGATGGAACATGCCAGGAAGACAGAAATGCCAGCTTATTGCCAGCTTGCAAGGAAGGTCGTTCCGCGGGTCCCGTGCGCGCTCGCGATGCCACTGCATGCACGCCGTCTCTGCATGTTGCTGGAGAATGCTGGAGATTGTCGGAGGTCTGTGGAGGTCGACCATGGTCGACCTCTCCTTGAAACTGAAGTTCTGCGATGCTGTGCGAGACTTTGATGAATTGAGTTCCTGTCTGAAGGAGTTTGCTTCATTGTTGAGCAGTTTCGAGCAGTCAGACTGGATTGCTTGCGAGAGCCTTGTGAAGAAAGACCAAGCATGGCAGCTTCAATTAATGACCTTCTTCTTTCTTCGTAACACCGGCAGACCTCGTTCCATGAACCCCTTTGCGATGCTTGGCTTTCTCGTCGATTGAATTTTTCGAGAAACGGGCCTTTGATCTCTACGGTCCAGAACTTCGAATTGCCTTTAGAGCTCTTGATCAGTCCCTGTCTGCCTGCCATCAATTGAACGGGTGATCGAAGACAGTCAAAAGTGCGTGAGTGGATCGCTGAGCTGCTCTTCGACTTCATCCGCTTCTGGTGCGGCCTTCTTGAGGTCTTCTGTTTTGTCTCTCTTGTGACAAGCTCAATTGTCCACTCAAACGGATCAAATCAGGTGAGTGAGTGAGTGAGTGAGTGAGAGAACTTTGAGAGAGACGCGCGCAATGACTTTGTTGCTCGAGCTGTGCGTTGTAACGTTCACTCTTTGTCACGACAAGGTCCATGAAGATGCGCGATCCGACTTGTTTGTCGATGTGCGTGCAGATATTAATATATATCACTCTTGTGTTTGCCCTACAACGGATCGCTGTCAAGATGATAGAGGCGGAGACGGGCGTTGTGCTTTTTGCCTGTTCCGGTGTGGAGCCTCAGGAGGGGCAGACGCTGGTGGTTGTCGGGAGCAGCTCTGAGCTCGGAGGGTGGGATGCGAGTCGCGGTATCACCCTGCCTTCCCAGGCGTGTGGATGTCCTTTCCGAGGTGTCACAGCGCATGCTCTCAAGTCCAATTTCAGTTTGCCCTTATTGCACCAGTGGCCGACACTCTTCAATCAATGACGTTTGACAACGGTGGATTGGTGGTAGACGGTGTCAAAACCTCTTCTGCCGTCTCCTCAGCCCTCTCAGCAGCCCCTGTAGACGGTCGAAATCAGGACTGTTGTGGGTGTGTGGGGGGGGAGCCTTTGGGGCGTGGGCCGCGGGAAGTGGAGGTCGTCGGTGGTGGGTATGCGTTGTTTGGTGGGCGTTGGGGAAATGGAGAGACACAGGTGACTCCGTTGAGATTGGAAGACATGGTGTTAGCGCAGCAGCAACTGGAACAGGAATATTCTACCTCTGTCTCTTCAGAGTTGGAAAGTGAGAGAGACAGGGAGGGGGAGAGGGGGGAAATGAGGAGGGAGGGAAACTTCGGGGGTCCGGCTGCAGGCGACCTGATGGTCGATGAGACCTCCCTCTCTGCTGCCTCAGTTGTCCGTTCAGTGACTGCACAGTCTCAAACTGCCTTCACCGCTCGCAGAAGCACAGTGACGGGACGGCAGGGTTGTTGCGTCGGAGTCGCTTCTGTTGACTTTCCTTCGCGCAGCAGTGTCTCTGATTCCCGATATCCATATCCTCCTGCGGTAAAGGGGGGGAGAATGGGGCACAAGAAATTTGATGATAATGCCAGTGAGGCTGCTGCCTTTGCGTCTGACAGCGTGAACGGGGAGAGGGAATGGGGTGGACAGAGAGGGGTGGGTTTGTGGAGAGGGCAGACTGAAGAGAGAGTGAGCGATCTGACGGGGTTTGGTCAGTCAGTTACCGGAGAACCCTCATCAGAAGGGCAGTGGGGCTCTTCCGTGTGTGAGGGTCCAAAGCGCCGCCGTCTCTCTTCTGTTTCCATTGCCGTCCCCGAATCTCACCCAGAGAGGAGAGGGGGTGAAGAGTGGATGATGGTAGAGAGAAATGTTGTTGCGTATCCCTCTGCGTCAGTCCCTCTGCAGGACCGCTCCTCTCCTCACTACAGCCGTCCCTCATGTGACACGGCCATTCACTTCTTCGGACTGCAGAATGGAGGCATTTCATGTCGACAGAAGGCAGTCTGTGGTTATCCCGAAGAGGGGGGAGTGGAAAGGAGGATGGCAAAGGAGGGAGGGAAGGGACTCTCAGAGCAAGGAAGGGTGACCAAGCAGGTTCATCCTCCGAGACTCTCCGGTGTAGAATGCAACAGTGGCTGCGTTGGGGTGAAGAGGGGAGGGAAAAAGAGAGAGCACACAGGAGAGGTCGAGAGAAACAGGCACGGAAATATTCTTTGTCCTCACCACCAGAAGCGAAATCTATGCAAAGAGTGCGGAGGGAAGAGCATCTGTGAGCACGGCCGAGAACGCAGCAAGTGCAAGGAGTGTGGGGGAAAGGGTATTTGTGAGCACGGCCGCCAGAAACACATCTGTAAGGATTGTGGAGGAACGGGTATCTGTGAGCACGGCCGAAGGAGACATGAATGCAAAGAGTGCGGAGGGAAGAGCATGTGCGAGCACGGCCGCATTCGCTCTAACTGCAAGGAGTGCGGAGGGAAGAATGTCTGTGAGCACGGCCGACAGCGCTGTCGATGCAAGGAGTGTGGAGGGAAGAGTATTTGCGAACACGGCCGCATTCGCACTGCGTGCAAAGAGTGTGGAGGGGGGAGCATCTATGAGCACGGCAGCATTCGCTCGCAGTGCAAGCAGTGCGGAGGGAAGAGTGTCTGTGAGCACGGCCGCCCGCGACACCAGTGTAAGGACTGTGGAGGGAAGGGCATCTGTGAGCACGGTCGCATTCGCTCGCAGTGCAAGCAGTGCGGAGGGAAGAGTGTCTGTGAGCACGACCGCCCGCGACACCAGTGCAAGGATTGCGGTGGGAAGGGCATCTGCGAGCACGGTCGCATTCGCTCTAGGTGCAAGGAATGTGGGGGAAAGGCTATTTGTGAGCACGGTTGCAGGCGCTCTCAGTGCAAAGAGTCCGGAGGGAAGAGCGTCTGCGAGCACGGTCGGCAGCGCTACTACTGTAAGGACTGTGGAGGGGGGGGCATCTGTGTTCACCAAAAGGACTACCGATGGTGCCACGTTTGCAAGCAAATCTCGTTTTTCCCTTTATGATCGATTTCCTTCTTCTTTTTCTTCTCTTTTCCTTTCGCTGCTCGCCAATGGTGTCTTCGGTCTTTGCTTGTTGGAGCCGAAAAGCTCATGTGGACAGTGTACATCAATTTTTAGGGGGGTTGGGGGATAGGAAGGTGCTCGCTGAGACGGGATTGAGGAGAGTCCGTCGGGAGTGTGGATGCCTTTGGGCGGACTTTTGTGTCTCTCATGCACAGGCAATTAACCAACCGCAGGGGTTGCTCGGGGAGAAGGGGTTCTCCGATCAGGTGGTTGTGGGATCCTTCTTCGTCTAGCTCTTCCGTTTTTTCTTTCTTCATTGCACGTGCGCTTGTTGATCTTCTGCATGGTTTCATTTTATGTGCACTTCGGTGCACTTGCATCACCCGCTTTGACCCTAACATAGCAGGGCAACTTCTCTCACTTTTTTTCCCCTTCTCGCCCCTCCCTCCTTCCCTTTCTGATCAAGTCTGCACATTTATTAATACATCTCTGTGTCTGTCCAACCTTCGTGGAGACCTCTGTGGCAGCCTGGGGACAAAGTGGGTGGATCGTTTAGAGAGACAGCCACCACCAGCGAGACATTCATCACGTGGAACGGATCACTCTCTGTCTGTCTGTCTCTCTCTGTCGCTCTCTGTCTCTCTCTCACACACACACAACACACATACATACTGACGGACATTTACAGAGAGAGAGAGAAAGAGAAAAGAAAAAGAAAGGGAGCTGAAGCTGCCAGTCTCTTTCTCGCTCGCAGTCACTCTTAAAGAGAGACCTTCACATAGGGCCTGGCACAGTGAATGATCAAATGGGCGGGTGTGAGAGCATTGTTGGAACACGAGTGACCAGTTGATTGTGAATTGGTTGGCTTTCAGTGGGGTTGCTTCAGAAGTTTTCGAAGATTCAGTCTATCTTGCAGTCTGACCTAGAGTCTGACCTTTCGTGGCTGCGACGTGGCAAAGTTATGCCTACTGATTGCACATGCAAGAGTCGTCTAGCCCACTAGGCGTCGGCTAAAGAAAAAAAAAAAAAAAGGATCCCCCAAAACCCTTTACTTTTTTTCTTTTTTTTTTCTTCTTCAGTCAAACAACTGTTGTTTAAGTGTTGTACAAGTGTTGTTCATGTGTTGCACAACTGTTGTTAAGTGTTGTTTAGCGTAGAAAAGTAAAAAAAAAAGAAAAAAAAAAGATCTCCTCTGATCGCTTACTTTTTTTCTTTTTTTTTTCTTTAGCCGACGCCTAGCTAGGCCACTGGCCTAGCCACTGGCAGATTGTATGTCCTGGATAGTCCTAGGATAATGTTCAAACGAACCTATAAACGAACATGTCCAGATTTTGTCTGCCCAAACTACTAACTTTTTTTTTTTATTCTTTATACTGCACGGTAATAATTACACTAACACTATAGCACTCAGAGTTGTTAAGTCTCGATAAACCTAAGTACCGAAATCCGATACCGACCCCCCGATCCAAAATTTTTCGGTACTTTCGGTACCTTTTCGGTACTTTCGGTACCGGCTTTTTTACATATTCTAAACAGGTTTTTAGAACTCTTTACAGACTGTTTATATGCCGTTAGGACACTGGAATGCTCAAAGATAACTAGCATAAACTTTTGATGTCTAATTTTGATCAGCCTCAAGAGCATGCATCCTCGATTCATGCAAGCAAACAGTTCTATACATGGGTTGTATGCCTCAATCCATAGACCGTTCTAGAAGACAGAAGTCACAGAACAATCAAAAAAGCTAGAAAAGACTTTCTTAATTTTAATTTATCATTGTATTTTGTTTATTTTGTTTTATGAAGTGTGTTAAAATATCTATGAGTCGGTTCGTCAACAAATAGTTGACTATAGCAACTATAGCTATACCTCTATATTTTATAGTCAAAATAGTAAACTATAACTAGAAAAAATAGTTGAAATAGTTAACTATTCTTACTATTTTATAGTTAAAAATGAAGCGACTATCGGAAAATAGTTAAAATAGTTCACTATTCTAACTATTGCAATAGTCGCCGACCCATAGATGAATGATATTGTAACATCAGACTACATGTGATTTTTAAGTTTGAGAGTCATTTAGGTTGGTACCGAAAGATCCGATCCAAAATCCGATACCGACCCCCCCTTTAGTACTAAGGTACTGAAAGTACTGAGACTTAACAACACTGTTAATAGCACTAATACTAACACTAACACTATTTTGATTCATGGTAGATAAGTAATAACTCAGAAGTGTAAAGTTTAAACTTTATTTCACTTTAGAATTTTTACATATCACACCTATAGTGAAACCCTTAACAAGGTGGCCACTGGCCAATTGAATTTGAATCCAAATTTTCGAATTACACGTACTTTACTGGCAGTGTTACCACTGGCAGTGGAAATGAACTTGAATAGAAATCTAGGCCTATCACAGAGAAAAAAAAAAATGATTTAAGCCCGTTAATTCTCGCTTAATTTTTTTTTTTTTTTTGCCCGACGATGTTAGGTGATAAACAACTGTTATTCAAGTGTTGCATAAGTGTTATTTTGGTGTTGCACAAGTGTTGCTTAGGTGTTGTGCAAAAAAAAAAAGAAAAAAATAATTTAAGCCAATTCTGATTTATTTTTCTTTTTTTTGCTGTGATACGCCTAGATAGAAATTATTGTATATAGAAAACTTGGTAAAAAAGTTTTTTCTAGGCTATAAAGGCGTATTACACAGAAAAAAAAAAAAATATTAAAGTTAATCTTTATTTCCTCAGCTATATAGAAAAGTTCTAATTTCTGAGCTCTATAGCCCAAACTCCACTGTTACTCCAGCTTTTGTAATTCAAACCCCCTCCTAGATCGACTCACTCACTCATCAATGTATATATAGTGCCTTTGACACCTTTGCAGGCTTTACATGCATAAGAGTTAGTCAAAACTTGGTCTTTTGGCAGCTATCATACTAGTAAGCTTAGTACTATACAGTCTATACCAGTCTACTATAATATACTGGAGACGTACCGTCGTCACCGTTCATCTCATTCACGAAGTCGGTCTGAGCGAGACGTAGTCTCTTCACCACTGAGATGATGTGAAAAAAAAAGAAAATTTGTATCCTTTAGATTCCTTTTTCAGTACGTTATACTTCTTTTTTTTCCCGCTGTGATACATCTTGTTTCTATACGGTTTTTCGGCGTTGATAGGCTATAGAAAAGAGAACGTAAAAAACTTAAAATTAAACATAATTTCACTTGAATTCTAGCTTGAATTATGAACATTCAAAATATCTATAGCATTTTTTTTATATATAAAAATAACATTTGCGCGAATTCCATGCATGAATCAAGTTTTCATTCAAATTTTTAGTCGGTTCAAAGATTGTTTGAATTTGTTTCGAATACTTTTTTCTGTATACTGGAACTCACAAGCAACCTGGCACGAGGGAGCTGGTAAATACGGATCGATGGTGGTCTAGGTCATTCAATGAAACGAACGAAGTCGTCAATTCAAATTCAGCAACGAAGTGGGACAATCAATCACCGATCGAATCCGGCTCCCTTCTCCCGCGAACTGGCCCGCGAAACCCCGTCTTGAGACCAACCTTCCCCCCTGAACGTGCCACTTGTTCCCCCTCACCTGAATTATGCGATGGAATTGATGGTCCCTTTCGGGCCACACCGCCACTTTCCTTCGTGCTCTATCTGTGTGTCTGTCTGTTTCTTTTTTTCATTCCTTCTTTCTCTCTTCCTTTCTCTGCTTCTCTCTTTGTTCTTTTTGTCTTTCTGTCTGTCTTTCTCTGTTTCTTCCTGTCTGTCTTTCTTTCTTTCTTTCTGTCTGTCTGTCTGTCTTTCTTTCTTTCTGTCTATCTTTCTTTGTTTCGTTCTTTCCATCTGTCTATCTATCTATCTATCTATCTATCTTTACTTGTTTCTTTCTTTCTGTCTGTCTGTCTGTCTGTCTTTCTTTCTTTCTGTCTATCTTTCTTTGTTTCGTTCTTTCTATCTGTCTATCTATCTATCTATCTATCTTTACTTGTTTCTTTCTTTCTGTCTGTCTGTCTGTCTGTCTGGCTATCTGCGATTCTCTTTTTCTATCTTGACATCTCTCTCAAAGCGTCTGCTTCAGCCCCAGTGAGAGAGCCCTTGTGGGCTCTACTCTGTGTGACAAGACGATTTCGTGCGATAATGAACACTTACTTTCTTGCTGTTCCATCTTCCTCCTTTTCTTCCTCACTTCCTTCGACCATTCTTCTTCCTCAACAAGGAAAGATAGAACGGAATGATGATCGTTACGATGGGGATTCTGCCTCGTAGGCAGATTGATTGAAGAGGGAGGCAGCCACATATGTGGAGAGAGGAGCAAGTAAGAGCGGAAAGGGGCAACGACAGAAAGAAGATGACACGAGAAATAAAATGAAAACAGACGGAAAATCTCAACGTCCCCAAAGAGAGAGAAAATAGATCTCTCTCTGCCCCCTTCCCCCCCCCCCCCC
>JAHBMJ010002400.1:33946-51196 GCA_018398765.1 Chromera velia | reverse complement strand
CCCCCCCTTCCGTGCCCCTGAAAGAGGACGAGAAAACTGTGTCTATCCAGATTTACTCTCTCCCTCCAAGAGGAAGTTCAAATCAGTCGCACTGATGAAGCACACCCGAAGGAAAAACTCAACGAATAGTGGAGGAACTGGAGAACGGAAGGAAGGCAGAGTGAACGAAGCGATGGATGCGAAGGGATCTGTCTTTGTCTTTGTTTTGTTTTGTTTTTTGATCTCCTCAAGTCGTTCCAACACCACCAACAAATCTGCACAGAGGCGGGCAGAGAAGCACGAAGACAGAAATACAACGTTTTTGTTTTTGTTTTTTTACTGCAGGCAGACACGCACACAAGGCAGGCAGGTACGAAGAGAAACCGGAAGGGACGCAGACGGAAAATTTGTCGGATTTGGGGCCAAAGAGGGGGGGGACGGTCGCGTAGATGGAGAACTAAGGAACGAACGAATGGGCCTGTCCCTCAGACTCATTTCTGGGCTTGATGATGACTGATTCTTTTCTCACAGATCCGTTTTCCTTTCTTTTCTGTCGCATTCCATTTTCTGCCCTTCCTTCCTCCGCTTCGCTTCCTGCGCCCCCATGACTCCCCTTCTCCTGTCCTTTTCTGCACTGACCAGATTGTGTCTCTCTTCGATCCGCTCTTCTTTTTTATCCCTTCTTCTTAGTACCCGGTTTGCTCGGTCTGGTTTCATGGAACATGTTGTTGAGGGATTCCTTCTGGTGGATGCGGCGGATCGCGTCCGCAAGCAACAAATCTGCATTCCTCATTCGTTCATTCATTCACTCATTCATGCATGCATGCAGTGAATTCATTCATTCATTCATCGTGTGCGTCCATCTCTCATTCATTTCAGTGTAAATTTGGTGCACATTACGGGCGCGTCAGCAGAGGAAATATAAATTAGCGGGCATTGAATCTGGGCAACGAAAAATCCAGGGTGACGAAAGGGTCTGAAAAGCAACGTGCAGGAGCCAGACAGATGCGCCCAAGCAAAGAAGAAAGAAAGTTGACTGTATGTTCTCTTCGTGTCGACAAAAGGACAAGAACTCGAAGGAAAGGGGGAAGGGAATAAGAATGGGATGAACGGAGGTGGGAAGAGCGGGGGAGGGCATCAACTAGAGAAAGAAGGGAAGGAGAATGGAAAAGCTAAACAAATGTACATATCAGGCATGCGGGAAAGGGGTAAACACGCTGGCAGACCTATTGATAGTTGGGTGATTCGTGTTGACTTTTTGGCGGTCTGCACTCAATCATCACGTATATGCAGGAAGAAGACCAAGTGACTCGATTTCTTTGTCTTTCTGTCTATCTGCTTCTTCCACGCCTTTTCTCACAATGCATCACTTCACTGAAGTGCCTTCAAACCACGTCAGCCTAATGGTTGTCCTTTCCTTCTATCCCCACGCATCACTCTGCCCAAAATTCAGCAACCGCTATGGACACACCTGGAGAACCTTACCATCTGACAGAAATGACACTCGTCTGGTGTGTCTCCCTGTGTGTGCTCATCTACGAATACTGCTTTCTAACAGAGACGGGAAACAAAAGAGAAAGAAAAAGGAAGAGTACCACCATGCAAAAAACAAACAGAGACTGACGTCAGAGAGGGGAACGCTGTCGGTGACGACGACCTCTTCCAGAACGCTCTTTTCTATACGGTCAGTGGCTGGACCCGAAAAGAGACCGTGAGTCGCAAACGCGAACACGCGCTGCAAAAATACAACGGCATATGTGCACACGCACGCACAGAGACAGAGAGAGGGACACATGCAAAACGGCTGGCTGGAAGGCTGAGGCGGGGAGAGGGATGACAAGGTGGTCACTTTGCGATTGCCTCTTGGTGCGTCCGTTTGTGTTCGTGTTGGAGTTTCTCTTTGTCACTTTTCATTTTTGTGCATCTGATTTGTGCATTCGTGTCCGCTTCCTTCCTCCTCTGCGTTCCTTTCTGCGGATCTCTACCATGATTTTTCTGTCTGACAGTCTGTGTAAAATAATATCAGTGTCTCATAAAAAGTTTCTCCGCACAATCTCCCTTCATTTAAATAAATGGAGCGAAGAGAAACCCTCACACTGAGCAAATTATATTTTTTGAACTAGTGCTTCTGGGAACCTCCGGTGTTGGGTGGATGGAAGCACAGGTGCGTCTGTGGTTGACAGCGTCTGTGTTTGCCGCTCATATTCCTTCTTCCCCCCTACGCGCACCTTGGCCCCATGATTGCGAAGTTCCTTTGCGGCCTCACAGAGCGTTCCTGCAACCGTCGGGACAAGAAATTAGACAGGGACAGCCATCTGGTATTCAAAAACTATTACATTTCTTTTCTGTAGGGGGGTAGAGAGGGATAGCGAGCAGTGAAGCGAAAAATGGACGAAAGCTGGACAGAAAGACAAAAAAAGTGATCGGAGGTCACCAGGGCATGTTCATATAGAAGCCGAGGAAAAGAGCCGCCGGGCTGATCCGACACGAGAATTATCAGGCGTCTTTTCCTTCTCTTAGTCTCCTTTCATCTATTAATCAGTTTGTCTGCACGTAGGACCCTCAAAGGAATAAACAAGAGAAGAAACGGAAACACCGTAGGACCAAACGCCCTCCCTCATCTACTCCCCCACAAGAGGAACCAACCGGCAGTGTCGATCATGTCATCGACAATGATCACATCCGATCCCTGCAATGCAACACTCAGTGAGTGAGTGAAAGGAGTAGCACAACGTACACTCTTCGTGAGACATGCTCCAAAGAAAGAGAAGCTCAGCGCTTCCTCCTCACTTATTGAAAGCTCTGACCGCAAGGAGCTCAGCCACAGCGTCCCACATACACAAATCGGCTGAGCCTCTTGCATGGACGTCAGTTTCTTTTCACACACTTGGGAGAGCGGCCAGGGACAGAACCATCCAGCCGCTAATGTAGGAGAGAAACAAAATCTCAAAGTGCTCCCGACCAATCCCCCCTGTCCAGCACTTGTGGGAACACGCAAAGACAGCCAACCAACCGACCAACCTCTCTCTCGACGGAAGAGAGAGCAAAAAAAAAAAAAAAAAACACGTACCTTGACGGATCCGACCAGGTCCATCCTTTCGATTTTGTTCGCTCCCGCACGCTGACAGACAGACAGACAGACAAACAGACAGGGACAGACGGACAGGCAGGAAGGCAGCAATATACATTTCAGAAGAAGCCAAACAGAGGCCCCGATGCAGATGCAGAACGCAGATGGACCCAACAGACAGAGAAAACGACGCGCAGAAAGGCCGGCAGAAAAGGAACAAATCTCTTCCGTGTGTGTTTTTCTGACACCAATTCTTGTTCGTCCAGAGGATCATTTCTTCTCCAATTCCTTCCTTGGCTCCGGTGAAATAGGCTTCGTCGTCTGACCCCCTTTCTTTCTGCTGTCTCATACACGCAGTTTTCTTGTTTTCTCCCCCCCGCCTGTCCTGCACATACGCCTTCATCTGTCTATCTCTCCTTCTCTCTCCACCCAAGAACAGCGAAGGATGTCAACGCACCCACCATGCAATCCCCCATGCAGGTACGTACACACCTACCTGCTTGGTGAGCATCGGCTTTGTTATTCTCTTTCTTTCTTTCTTTCTTTCTTTCTACCCACACACACATACACAAACCTGCTTGATGAGCATCGCCAGCCCTGTGTCCTCGTCGGCGCCCCTCACTAGGAGTCCCTCTTGGAATTTTCTTGCACGGTAGACACCTCCTGCAGCAAAAAGGGAAGTCGGTCAGTCACTCAATTATTCATTCGTTCAGCAGAAGAAGTAGAAAAAGAGAATGCGCTTGGCGTCAAAGGTAGGGACGGCGAGAAAGACTGGGAGTTTCAATTTGATGCAGGACATTAGAAGAACACAAACTTACACTCAGAGATACACACATACAGAAAGGCAAATGTGCAAACTCGGATTTACATAAATCTGGCAGGTTCGCTGGCGCCTGCTGCTGCTGCTGATGCTGCTGACAAGAAGAACGAGGGGTGGATGATGACGGCACTCTGTCTGTGGGTCCTTTGTCTGTTCGATCGTTCCATCTCTCTCTCTCTCTCTCTCTCTCTCTTTCTCTCTCTCTCTCTCTACATAAAAGCCTGCCGGTCTTATCTGCAAAGCTAGAGGGAATGCAGTGACCGTCCACAGAAATTTAAATGGACATGCAACGCCCCCCCGCGCCCCCCCCCACCTGCATCTGGAGAGACAATGATGGGTTTGTGCAATCCCTTCTTGATGAAGTAGTCGAGGCCGATCATCTGAGCCTCCAGATTGTCCACCGGGACGCGGGGACCGAAAAAACCTGAGGAGCACAGATAGATAGATCAATCAATCAACAAAAGCAAAAAGGAAGGCAGTGAAACAAGGAGAAAGGAGCACAGGTGCGGTGCTTCTGCCTCTTTGTCTGTCCGTCCATGGATTTGCCCTTTATTCTGAGAGTCTGTCTGTCTGCCTGCCTGTGGGTCAGTTTGTCAATGTACCATGCTTCATCTGCCCATTCAGACGTTGCAAAATCTCTTCCAGTATCCAACCCCCTCACCCACCCACCCTGAATCTGTCCACAGTGGAGGTCTACAGCCACGACTCTGTCGACCCTGCAGTAATGCAATGCGTTTACTTTCATACAGAATTCTTTTGTATGCATCTACTTTCTGGATGCTCTACAGCCACGACTCGGTCGACCCTGCAGCAATGCAAAGAACGTCGACACACAACGCAACGGAGAGAGAACCTCTCTTGTTTGTTCTACGCAGGAAGAGCAGTGCCTGTGGGACCAAGAAGCACAAGAACCGAGGAACAGATGTCGCAAGAAGGGACAGTGGATGGGCTGATGGAGAGGAAAAATGACAGAAGGAAACGAGAGCGACGCGACAGAAAGAACGCGCAGAAAGGAAGGTGAGATATCTGTTTCCTCAAAGAAAGAAGAAAAGCATGGAATGCCGTGTGCTCGAAGCAGCAGAAGTTGCGGACTCAGGGAACGAGGGAGAAAGGAAGAGAGAGTGAAGCGAAACGAAACGGACACAAAGCAGAATCCTCTCTCCATGCATGCACCGGAGGAGAACATGCATCAAAAATAGAAATTCCTTCACACACACACACACACACACACACACACACACACAGAGAGAGAGAGAGAGAGAGGCATGCAGCAGACAGAGAGACGGAAAAGACTCATGCCCATGAGATGTTCTCACAAACAACCGACCCCATTGTTTCGATCAGACGCGCCACATCTGCCGCAGAAATGGGCACCCTCGAGCTCAGCTTTCTGTCCTGCAGTGCACAGGCAGGAACGTCGATGGAAGGGAAAGACAGCAAAGCACAGTGAAAGTCAAAGAAAGAGGAAAAGGCAAAGAGGGGGCAGAGCGGTGACAGGCCGAGGGACAACAAAGACATGAGGAAATAAATAGAAACAGTATCATAATAAAAGCCTCCTGTTTGTCTCTCTCTCTGTGTGTGTGTGTGTGTGTGTGTGTGTGAGAGAGAGAGAGAGAGAGAGTATGTATTTCCTCTGCCATCATCCAAACAGCTTTCCCCCCCCCCTTCCAAGTTTCCCTTTTCCAAACTGCCGTTCATTCGTCCCTTTCTCCTTCTGCGCATCCCCTAAACAAAACAAAACGAGGACAGGGAGAGGAGTCCTTCCTGTCTTTCGATCTCAACGCTCCAATGACGTACCTGTCTGGCATATCCGTAGTAAGGAATGATGGCAGTAATTTTGGAGGCACTGGCTCTTCTGCACGTCGAGATGATCAGTAGGAGTTCCATAAGGTGCTCATTCACAGGCGGGCAGGTCGGCTGGATGATGTACACGTCCTTCCCTCGAAGACTCTCGAGGATCTGGAGGGCAACTTCGCCGTCTGCAAAGCGCGCAAGCTTGATCTTGCCTGCACGAAAAGGGAAGGCATGAAGAGGAGCAGATTCGGAAAAGAACGCTCACTCTCTTGGTTGGATGCATATTCAGCTACAGAAGTGGGCAGAGAGGTTGCCTTATTGCCTTCACTAAGACCAGGCAGATGTCGATCTCGGATCGGTCTTGCAAGCCGAAATGCAGCAATACCTACAGACAGAGCAGACAGGCTATAGTACAGCGGTACGGCACAGTGGACGGACCCAAATTGGTTGACAGATTGGTGGCGACCTTCTCTGCCAGTGCAGTGTTGGCGTTGCCCGAGAAGACCAAATACTCATCCTGCTTGTTGGGCTCCAACGGTTTTTTCTGTTCACTGCGCCAGAGGGGACTCTGCTCGCACTGCACAGGTCTCTGCGCAAAGTGGGGTCTGTAGTGCCATTTCAGGCCTCCTTGGCTGGTCTCTCCGTCTGCACTTAGGGAGACGGCAAAGCACACTCCTGCTGTTCCCACCGCAGCAACCTGCACACAGAGCACAAAGTTTTATCGGGCTCACAGGACAGAAAGCGAGAGGCCTTCCTTTGAGGAAAAGAAGAAACTAAAACCAAACAAGTGCACCTGCTCACCAAAGCAGCCCGACTTCCGTGCTCGGAGACGGCAGAAGAGAGAGAGAAAGAGCTCCACTTTGAAGTTCGCTGTCTCCAGGAGGATGATGAAGCAAAACCGCGCCTTGCACCTACTACCCTGCAGCTCCCTGCAGAGCCCAGAAGGGGGCTCCAGGCCCGTCTAAATAGGGATCCAAAACACTTTGACATTGCCCTCCCTCCCCTTCTTTTCGTCCCCAAGCTTCTCGATGATCCCCTTGACTTGCTCGCGAAAAATAAAAATGCAAACCAACTTCTGCACAATGAAACGGTCGACCTCTGCAATTCGCAGTTTCCAGACAAACACAAGCAACGTGAACGAGTGCGAACAAGGGACGAATTTGGACCACCGCACGTACAGTCACACAGAATTAATCCTGCAGATCTTGGGTCTGATCTGGACATGATCTGGACGGGTGACGCGTTGAACATTGCCGGGGGCCCGCGGGCCCGTGCATCTTTGGCCCTACCCCCTTGAGGCCCACTCCGCTGCATGGACCCCGGCAATCAGAACTCTTGGGAGCTCCCTCATCCGCGGTGCAGAAAAAGAAATTCAATCACCTTCCTCTGCGATTAAATTCAGCCCGACTTCCAAAGGTGCATTGCTTCTCCTCTCTTCAGGCTGGTGCTGTCACTGTTCGTCTACGTAGCAGCCTGGGAGTCTTGCTTGTTGTCTGGCTGTTCATCCAGAGAGGGGCTGTTCAAGTTTTTGATTATTTCTTTTCTTCGGTAACTGTGGTCCGCTTTTTTCCTTATGCGTTTCCGTCTCAGTGTTGTCCTCGCGACCCTCAGCGGGGTCTCTGCCTTTCAGGTTCTGCCTCGGCGACGCACAGCCGTCTCTCCCGCTTCTTATACTTCTCTTACCCGTCTTTCAACGTCGCGACACGCCGAAAGGAGACGTGCAACCTCTCTGTGGCAGTCTCCTGAAGGAGACGGCAACGCAAACAGAAAGGCCGTAGGGTTGCCGAACAGAGCATTTTGTGACTGGTGGAGGGAACAGAAGCTCTGCGATGAGTATGACAGTGCCCCACCAAAGAAGAGAGTTCACATGGTCGTCACACGTCCCGAAGAGTCGGACGGAATTGGTCCCGGAAAGATTATTCTCTGTCCCGCAATGGAGAAGGGCAACGACATTCGCAACTGCATCCAGGCAGCCATGGAGTCCTGCGGCGTCTTCGCCTATGTGTTTGCAGAGACTCCGGATCCGCAGAAACCGCAGGACGTTCAGATCAGCAAGGTAGGTGTCTGTGTAGGCAGGGTGCAGGTCTCTGTGAGATAACTTCTTTATCTGACCGTCTCCTCGCCTCCCTCCTGTCCGAATACCTGTCTCCTCACCGACCGACTCACATGTGTAGAAAGTGGCCGACTCAGCAGGTCGGCGTTAGTAGTTTTTCGCCAGCCGGAGACAAGTCTGGTTCAAATCCGCCAGACAGTTTGAGTCAGCTGATAATATGAATATTCTCGCTTGCAGGTGGGTCTTCTTTCAACGGTGGAGGACTGGAAGGGCCCGTCTACTTTGGAGGGTCCGTTTGTGGTCAGACACCTTGCGCGTCTGTCCATTGTGGATGCCGAGATGGAAAGCCAGAAGGGGTACGGGATTGTGCCGATTGGCATCGTCTCCCTCTACACTGACGACCCGACACTGAACCCCAACCCGGGACTCTGTCATTCGATGTCCGAACAACTTTACAGAATGTCAGTCAGTCAGTTGGACGGGCTAGGTTGTCTGAGGCGACACCATTGTGCCATGTCGTAAGCGTCCAAGGGTCTTTGGTCTTTCTCTGCATCTCTCCGTCCTTCCCGCCCTATCTTCCTTCGCTGCCTGCTCCCCCCGTAGCTCGGTCTCCTCCCCTGTTCTTCTGCGCAGTGATCGGGATGGCATGTTTGTCTGTCTGTCTGTCTGTCTGTCTGTCTGTCTGTCTGTGCGTCGTCTGAGAGACTGTTGCTTCCTTTCCTAGTGGTCTTTCAGTTGCTCTTTGATTCTTCTGTTTGCGTGTCCCTCTGTGTATCAGGTTTCAGTTGTTTTCTTGCAATGCATCTTCCGTCTGTCTGCGTGCATGTAATGGTCTTTGTATCTCTCCCTTACTCTGTGCACTTCCCCACATCTCTCTGTTTTCTCTTTACTCTTTTGCCCCGTCTTTCCGTTTCTCCTTCAGGTATGACTTGGCGAGAGAGCTTCAGGTCTGTCTGTCTTTGTCTGCTTGCACGGAGGGAGGGGTGTTTCGGGAAGAGGGGGATTGGGTATTTTTGACTGTGTGTCTGCCTGCCTGCCTGTGCAGCATCATGCTTGCTTGCGTGTGTTGTCCCATTTGTTTTCGCGGAGGGAGAGAGTGCAACCTCTGCCCCAAGCTTACCACCGGATCCAGCTATCGCCTTTGTCCTGCTTTGGTTTTTCCTCACATGGGTCCTCAAATTCCGTTTTCGCTTGCGGGCAAATAAACGAATGAAAAACCAGTGATGAACAGAATGGTGTGTCCCGGTTTCTTTGAGGTTAGTTCGTGCTTTTTTGATGTCGTTTCGTTTGTGTTCTGGTTGACTATTTACAAATGCAGATCGGCATTCTGAGAGACTTGGGCGAACACACAGCGGTCCAGTGTCTGGAAGTCGACAGGCGCCCTCTGGCCATGAAGGTGAGAAGAGAAAGTTGAGAGGGGACTGCCAGACTGCGTGGGTCCGTGGGCGAATTAGACGGGGTTCCTTTTTTTAAAACTTGTCGGTGTTTGCTGCCTTCGTAGAGTAGTCTTCTCTCTCGCACCCTCCCTCTGTGTGTGTGCGTGTGCTTTGGAGAGAGAGAGAGAGCAAGAAAAAATGGTCAAGGAAGTGAATGCCTTCCTTACCTTCAACCAGGTAGAGCCCTCGCCAGATCCCTTGCTTCAAATGAAAAGATGAACGTGACAACAACATAACCTGACTGCATCCATGCAGGTGGAGCAAGCGATGAATGCGATCTTCGACGAGGCCCCGAACAGCAGGGATGTGTGGACTCTGCAGTCCATCCTGGCGACAGACACGCACTACAACGTGGCAGAACAATTTGAGACCTGTATGCTCAGGGTTGGTGGGGGGGNGGGGGGGGGGGGGACATGGGCCAAATTTAACGGGAATGAATACCTCCAGTCTCTCTCTGGTTTGTGCCTGCCACGTTGATGAAGGAAATATTTGAACATGGAAGGGTGAAAGGCCGCGAAGTCTCACAGATGAAAGGGCAGGCCTTTTTCGTTGATGAGCAGTTTGCAGACTTTTTGCCCCTCCCCTTTCTCTCTTCCCCTTTCTTTTTCTTGATCTGCTGAGAGGGAAGGAAATTGAATGAGGCCAACCAGCCATGAGAACCGCTTAGAACAACTTTTCCATTTCTTGGGATGGGATCAAATTCAAATGTCTTTCTTTGTTCACGTCCTTTCTCCTCCCTCCCCCCCTCCCGATGGATCAATCAGGACACTGAGCAACGACTTCTGACTGTGTGGAAGGGCTACGAAGAGCTTATCGCCACACTGAGAAAGAAGAGAAACGAAATTCTGTCAGTCAGTCAGTCAGTCAATCAGTTTGTTGAGCAGCATGTCAGAGAATTATTAAATAACTAACATCACTTTTGTCAACCACCCAGTGACATAGGGAGCGTCAGTCAAGTCATCCACAGAGGAGGCCGAAAGATCCGATTTTATCTGGACGAACAGAAAGGAAACGCGAAAATGCAGAAGGAAAAGCCATCAGAGAGCGGTGCTTCTGTTATCAAATAATTATCATAGATCTTTCTTTTCATTATCCTCCCAACCTCCTTTTCGTCCCCCTGCTCCCCTCTTCCTGTCTGTCTATCTGTCTGTCTGTCTGTCTGTCTGTCTGGGAGAAGAAGAAGAAGAAACATATAGTCTGTCTGTCTGTCTATTTGTGCTTGTTTGCAGATCTCTGAAGAAGAGAGGTCTGAAGCCTACTCTCTCGTCTCTGGAAAAGGAGAGAGAGAAGTTAGTGCTTCAGGTTGACGAGGAGAACAAAAAGGAAGGGGAAGAGGAGACGGAGATGGACAAGAGGGAAAGAAGGTTGAAGCTCCGAGAGTTGCGGAGAATGCAGGAGAGAGACCACGAGAGGGCAGTGGAGACGGCAATGTCTGTAACAAACCCGGAGGTCCAGATATCCGAGGGACGGGACATCGAGGACGGTGTGGAGATTTCAGAGACTTTCGTTAGGTCGGCAGCGTTCTCCCCGAAACCCTCTTCCCCCCTGATAGCAGAGGAGGAGCCTACACGAGAGGAGGCCGCGCAGTCCCAGAGTCCGTATGCAAAAACGGTGATGGACGCGTTGAGTCTTGTGCGGTCGCCTATGCAGACAGCGACGCCTGACTTCTCCACAGCACCAGAGCCGATTGAGGGGGGGGGAATGGGGTCGTGGGACAGTGATTTGACAGACAGGGGTGACGACAACAGGGGTGAGAGACGGAATCTGTTTACTGACCGAAATGAAGAGGGGGGGGGATCTCAGCGACAGTTGATGACGGATGCGGAGGCGCTCGAAGGTCTGAGCGTGGGTCGAGAGGCGTTCCGTGAGGCCCCGGGATTGTCTCAGGGGGGAGCAGGACAGGGGAGGGAAGAATTGGGTGAGATCACAAGAGTGCCTCCGGATGTCCTGCAAGAAATGGACACGGCGTTGCTGACCGATGAAGGCTATTCAGGGCTTTTCAACTTGAAGACGAATCAGACGGAAGGAGCATAGAAGATGAGAGAAGAAGGTGAACTGTACTACTTGAGGCTGTGGAATTTGCATGATAAAACATATGTAACAATTCAACATACGGCAACGCCTTCCTAAATTAAATGTCTAGTAAAATCTAGTAAGACTGGTATAACAATTTGAATTTGAAAAATAATAGCTTTGAAACGATGATTTTCAATCTTTATTAAAGTTAATTTTTGTCAACTATTCTAATTTCTAGCGAGTCGTAGTGAATAATTACATGTTCATATTTAGGTTCATATCTAGTGAGGCTGCCTGCCGCTGCCATCAGCGGCTAGATCAGCAGCTACCAAAAGCTGTCATATGATATGTAAGACGACATGCACACATATCTTTCGTCCAGACTCTGGATGTATGTCATTAGCTCTCATCTGTACTAATGTTAGGCTTAGAGAATTATTATAATTTATTAAGACTATAAGCATGTTTAATATTATGACATGTTTGCAACTTAGTAGCATTTGAAAATCAAAAGATATTTCCAAAACAGCCGCATTGTAAACTAGATTATGAATAGATGAGAAAAGAATTCAATAAACTAGCCAACAAACTTGGGATCAATAAAAAGTGTTATTAAAGTGAATGTTGCTTTACTGGTATAGTCACATTGTGGTGCAGCATTGAGTTACACTCACAGTGGACGTTTTTCCTTCGTTGGCGATCGATCCATGTGTTGGGGATGCGATTGAAGTTTCCAAGGAAAGCTTACCGTCTGCAGTCCATGCCACTCCGTTGATTTCACAGCATGGAAGAGCTTTCCGGAGATGGGCGAATTCGGGGAAATCCTTGAACTCTCCCGGTGCCTCTCCCTGACGTTTGAATGTGGGTGGAAGCTGTAATTTCTGCAAGGGGGGCGAAGAGATGGTTTGAATTTTTTATCGCATGCATCAAATTTGCTTGACAGCTGTCACATCTGATTGATAGGGGCATCTGCGCATTTGCATGACTTTTCTTATTGCAGATAGACTTGCTCTGCTGACGGGCTTACTGACAGCTAGATGTACAGGAGGAGAAAAAAGGGGCCGGCTCGACTCTACCTCGTTAGATGGTAGCTGACATTGCCTGATCGGGTCATTGTCTGATTGATTGATTCATTCATTCATTCATTCACTCACTCATTCATTCATTCATTCATTCATTCCTTCATTCCTTCCTTCATTCATTCATTCAAGGGCTCACGGACTGATTGACTGAATGCTGAATGAGTCTGAAGAGATACCGCATGAATGGTTGGCCGGTTGCGTGCTCAGTGGATGGATGGAGCATTGGGTTGCCTGACGAAGTAAAGGGTTTGTCTTTCAGAGACGAGGAATTAAGTCAGTAACTGTTTCTCTCTTTCTTTTCATTTCTTTGGCTTTCTCTCTTTCTTTTCATAATTTCTTTGGCCTTCTCTCTTTCTTTTCATAATTTCTTTGGCTTTCTGGCTCCACGATCAATTTCTCTAGTGCACACACTGCTCGACGACTGAAATTCCACCTCTACTTCCTGTCTCCCTGTCCCCTGCTTTATTTGCTTTCAACTCTCCCTCCCTCCCCTAACCCCTCTCTACAGGCCCACCTTGAGTTGTTGCAAAGACGACAGCGCCTCGAGGGAAGAGGGCCCAAATTCTGCACCCCCGAAACTTCCCAGATCTAGCTCCCTCAGTGTTGAGAGGGCACAGAGACCAGCCGCAAGTGGAGGAAGTGAGAGGGCGTTCAAACTGCATCCCCACAGACACACCTCCTCTACCTCACACTGAGGCTGCTCCCCGATCCACCGAAAGTAATCCCCCAGCATCTCCCCCTTCTCCAAAGTGTCGATCTCGTATTTACCCCACATGCTGATCACTCTCTGGCACGATACCTGGGTGTCTAAAATGAAACGCTTGTAAAGTTCAGATACCAACTCGCGGTCAGTTCGGCCGTTTGTGAACCTGACAACAAACCCCTCCGGGTTGCTTTCCGATTCTTCTTCTCTTCTCTTGTCATCCAGTTTCTTCTGGAATGCGGGGGGAGACAGAGGAATCTGCACTAGAGTCTGAGAGAGAGGGCCAACTTGGAGAATATAGTCTTTGTGTTTGACTGAAGAAACACGAGACTCAAAGTTAGTCCACCCCCTCTCGTCATATGGGGTTCTGTTGGTCACTTCCTCGAGATCAGAGGGTATCTCTGTACAGCGCAGAAAATAAACTTGGAACGAGGTATTTCCGTACAGGCAGGAGAGAAGTGACAGTCCCTTTGAAAAGCAAATGTCCTCTTCGGGAGTCCGTGGCCTTTGAGGAAGGCTGGGGAAATCCTGAAAGAGAAGGGGAAAGCCCCAAGTAGAATACGGCAGAGAAACAGACTCTTCTTCGTTCGATTGCTTCTTGAAATGTTTCTCCATCCACGATTCCTCATCCTCCTCCCCTTCTTTCTTCTCTCTCTTGCCACCCCGCTCTCTCTTCAGCAGCTTCTCTCCCTCTTCCCACCCTGCAGTAAGAAACTTACGACATTTTGAAAGCCACCAATTCTTTGTTTCTCTCAACCCCTGCACGACTGTCTCCGCAGTGGTACCCGTCGGGTCGGGGTGCTCTCTTGCGTGCCAGGAGTACGAGAGAGCGAAGACATTGGCCCTCTCGTACGTGTTCAGAGGGAAGTTAAAGTCGTCTTTCTTTACCAGCAGCTCTAGCGCCTCTTCGGCTGACAGGTACATGCAGGGAAACCGATTTTCCATCTCTTGTCTTGCCTTCAGTCGCCCCCCCATCGCTACGTACTTTGCAACCTCCTCCATCTTCAGTAAAACAATCACCTTCGTGATATGCGCCCAATAGACGCTCAGGTCGGTCTGGTACTTCGCGTGGCCCGTGTGGAGGAGAGAGTCCATCGCACAGCCTAGGCCCATGTCAACGCCCTTCTCCCTGAAACGAAAGTAGTGCTCTATGCTTTCCACCTCTACTGACAGAAACTCCGCCCATTTGAGTGAGCAGGCTCTAACAGATAACCCGCAACATTCACACACCACACTCTTTCCCGCTTTGCCTGCTGCGGGAAATGGCCGAAACCGCATGTACGCTTTCTTGACTTCCTCTGCCTCCATGCTGTCCCACAACTTACACGCTCTGACGAGCCCGGCCTCGCGGGCCTCCGTCCAGCTGTCCGAGCTTGCTGGTTCTTTCGGATGCGTGCCCATTTTTTCGTCCTCTCTCTCTTCTGACTTGTCGTTATTCATTTGGAGCGCAAGGCAGGTATTAAACTGGTCCCAAAGAATTTCAGCACCTGCTTATGTGCTTGCAAGGAGAATAACGGGAGTGCCTAAGGAACGGTTGATCGATATTCAGCGCCCTGTGTGCCGTTTGATTGATCTGACAATGCAGTGACAATTTAACACAGCTATATATATATGTATGAAGGCATGAAGGTCAGACACACTTCAGTCTGGCGGATCGATGAAAGTCCATGCACTCCTGCCCGCGCGTCATCGACGCACGCCAAAAAACCCTTAATTAATTAAGGCCCGGCCATGGCCCGGCCTTACAATTGCGACCCGCCGCTGCATGCAATGCCGCTGCATGCATGCCAGGAGGACCCACTGTTACTGAGTTCGACTCATGCACTGACATTGCACTGACAGCAGGAGTCTAATGTCTGCGCTTTCATTCGATCCTGACAAAAAAATTCCGACACTCATTCTAGCCTCTCCTCCCTCCATTCTTTGCGCTCTGCTGAGAAGTCGTTCCAAATTGCCGAGATCGAGGAGTGATGAAGGCAAAAATGCTGTCGGAGACGGCAAGTTCGAAAATTTGTGTACGGACACTGAGGAGTGCTCTGAAGAAAACAAATGGCACTGGAAAGCAGAAGCAGATGCCAAAAAAAGAAGGGCAGGCTGGTGCCGTGGTCAAGAAAGAGACGGGTAGAGCCTCCCCTCCTCCAAAAGCAATTTCCTCCTCCCAGAGAAGAGGAAGAGCAGAAAAAGCCCCGGCGACCTCTCGCACCACCGCAACCCTCACGGGGACTCCCTCCCGCCCCGCCAATGCCAGAGCCGCCCTCATGGCAGTCAAGATCAAGGAAGAGGGAGAGGGGGGGCGCCCTCCCCAGCCCACACCGTCCAAGAAAAGAAGGAGACAGGAAGAGGAGACGATCGTGAAAATCGAGGCCAGCCTTCTGAAACAAGAAGAGGGCACGTTCCTTCTCCCCCCTCCACCCAAGGCACTCAAGAAGCAGGAGACTCAAAAGTCCAAGTCCAGAAAAATCAAACAGGAGGAAGGACTCTCCCCCATGCAGAGGAAGATGGCACTTGCCGCCGAGTCGCCGTCCCCCTTCCCCTCCTTCCACCCCCCCCTCCCCTCCCAGTCTCTGTCCGTCTATGAGGCTCTAGAAGCCCTCCACGGTCCCGTCTCCTTCTCCACTGACCGCCCAGTACTGGACAGTCTTGTCCGCACCATCCTTTCCCAGAACACCACGGACCGAACCTCCGCCAGAGCGTTCGAACAGCTGAAGAGAGAGTTCCCCTCCTGGCGCTCTGTTCTCTGCGCACCCCCAGGGGCGGTGGAGGAATCCATTCGAGTGGGGGGGCTAGCGGACATCAAGGCAGAGAGGGTGCGCAGAATTCTGCTCGGCCTCTTGAAAAAATTCCCACTGGAGTGCCAACACGCAGCAACAATGATGTCTTCCAGCTCCAAGGCGAGCAAGGGAGGAGAAATGGGGGGGGGTGTTGTCCCTGAAGAGATCTTGCGTTCTCTTCCCGGAGAGCCTACACTGGAATTTTTGCGTTCCTGGGATGGCAGCAGTGTGCGCGAGTTCCTCACCAGCCTTGATGGGGTCGGACCCAAAACCGCAGCGTGTGTGATGCTCTTCGCACTGGGGCTTCCCGAGTTCCCAGTGGACACCCACGTGCTCCACATCGCACAGAAGAGACTCAAGTGGCTCCCTTCTGGAGCGAATAGGGAGACGGCGTTTCTCCATTTGAATTGCCGTATTCCTGAGGCCATCAAGGGTCCCCTCCATGTACTTCTGGTAGAACACGGGAAGAGATGCAGAGCCTGTTCGAGGGGCAGCCTGCAGAAGGAGGAGATCGAGGGGACCTGCCCACTTCCTGAGGCCAACAGAGAGGGGAGGGCGGCAGAGTGAGTGAGTGAAATTGGGAAGAAGGAACTTCCAAAAACGAGGCGTTGTTTTTTTGTTCTGATGATGAAAAGCGTCGGAAAAGAATTTGAATTAGTTGAAGAAATCGCAGTGAAGTGTTTCTCTCTGTCTGTGTCTCTATCTGTGATTGTCTGATTGACTCTCTGTCTTTTTAACTCTGTCTGAAGTGATCTTTTGTTTGCCTCCATTTGATTCTTAAATTGCTGCTCTTCAATGCCTTTCCAGTGGTGCCTGCATCCGGCTCTGTCCTCAATCTCATTTTGTTTTGTATTGAAATTTGTTCGTTTGGGCGTGCTCGCGTGTGATCCATTTCAATGTTGTTTGTTCCATTCTATCCCAGGACCTCCCAACCTTCAGTCCTGCCTTCTGTCCTTCTTGCATGTCGACTGCTTGCTCAAATTTGTTTGAATTTGGAATTGTTTCCCGTCATTCCCCGCTTTCAAGCTGAAGAGAAAGAGGTGACTTGCACAAGTGACCCTCGGCATGCAGCCATGAATAGACAAGTCTGACCGTCCTGGCTGCCTGCCTGGCCGGGCCACTCCATGCAAAGTGATCGAGGGCTTAGTCGAGGGCATGCAGGCAGTTCAGGATGTTGTATAAAGTCTGGCGTACCAGGCAGCCAGACGAAGCTTGGTAGACAGAGGGGTGTGGGCGAATGGCGAAGTCAACATGTGTAGATCGATCATTTGATGTAACGGGAGCGGGTGTGTGTATAGAGGCATGGCTGTGTACTCGATCTGACCGGTTTGTGGATCGATGTATGAGTAGATTGATATATGTCGATTAACGCAAATTGATCATGTTCATTCTAGTTTACTGAGAACTTTACTCCTATAGAGATGAGGAGTGACTTAAGCAGGTCACGGACTCACGGTTGAAGAAATACTTACATGCGGGTCGGACTGACATTGAACTACTTTGACTTTGTTAGCTTAACTGCCCAG
>JAHBMJ010002400.1:8946-28946 GCA_018398765.1 Chromera velia | reverse complement strand
AGAAAACCAGGAGTTCAGACAGACACCCTAGCTTGTTTTCGCTCGTTCTGCGTGCATGCTATAGCTTTCGTTGGACCCATGTGCATGCGCGGCATGATTTATGTCTTTGTGATCATGATGGGCGTCGACTCGGACTCAGCATGCCTGCATGGCCGAGCCATTACCGAGCCTCTCGATTGCATCAGCTACTTCAGGTTGCCAGTACACAGCTTCCCAGGCCAAGGAACGAACAGTCAGCCGTGACCATTTATGAACCCCTTGAGCTTGAAGTCTCAGTGGTCTTTCTTCGTGATTGCTTTCTTCTTATTGTCCCGTCTCCTCGATCCAGTCTCTGAAAGAACTTTCCGTCTCCGTCTGTCTGTCCGCAAAAGTTTCTTGGAAGAAGCTATCGCGAGTTTTTGGTGCGTACACACATACTAACAGAAGGTTTTGGAGCTTTGTTGAAGCAGACAAGCGGGATGGCATCCTCTCAAACCGATGCTTTGTCGGTCTTGTCTCTTTGTTCGTTCCCGTCTCCTGTGCGGAGCCTCTGTCAATTGAACAGAGACACCGTTCTCCTCTGCATGGAGGGAGACACGAACGTGTACTCTCTGAAAGTGTCAGAGGCGGGAGAGCACTCACAGAAGGGGGACCACCCTGCTCAGCTCTTCTGCAAGGTGCCATACATCGGTTTTCCTGTTGTTTTCGGTTGATCAAACACCGAGCCTGTGGTGGTGGTTGTGCCGTCTCATGAGAATGAGAAAGCAGAGGGAATCGAAGAGTGGGTGTGCGCCACAGATTCCTACTCCCAGTTCGCAATTCCGGCTCCGATGAAAGACCGATGGGATGGAGCGGTGGTCTTCAAAGAGACGCTTTAGCTTCTCAACTCAATCAATGGAAGGATTTTGGGAGTACCGAAGGCGTTTGTCTTCCCCCAGCTGAGCTTCGTTCCTCCTGGGCAGACATCTAAGGCTTGTAGATCCTGCTTCACTGCCTTTCGCACATTCGGTCTCACGTTCACCTCCTCGGGTTTTAGCCTGAGCTCCGGTCGTGTCTCGCTCCTGTGGGCATCAGAATCGATGCTCTTCGTTGCGAACGACACAGGAATTCGGTACGGTTCACTCTCTGCTGGTGCAACCACTGTCGATCGATACCACAGTTGGAGCACTTCATTGAAGTCAGCCGCAGCCTTCGATTCTCCGGACGGAAAATGTTTTGGCTTTTGGGGAACGGCAACAGGGGAAGTGTTCAAATATGATACCGGGTCCCGGAAATCCCCCGAGAAGCTTCTGACTCAGAGAGCCGAGAACGAGTACGATCCGCAAATCTCTGCCATGGTGGTGATGCCAGACGGTAACCTGCTGTTGTCCCAAGGGACGCAGCTGAAAATTGTTGAGAAGATTTTCGATTGCGTTGCTGCGATCGACAAGCCCCTCTCCCTGAGGAGCCGGATGCGCAAACTTGTGTTCGAAGGCGGTCCGTCGGCCGACATTGAGCTGACGGTGAAAAAGAACGTCAAGTCGCCATGCGATGCAGAGGGTGAAGATGAGTGCAGCACAGAGAAGAAGGTGTACGCGATCAAGGGCATCCTGTCTGATGGCTGTGAGTTCTTTCAGAAAACATTCTCCTCAGGATTGAAGGAGTCGAAACAGTCGGTCATGGAGATTGGGGACACGACGTTTGAGGCTATCAGAGCTGTCGTTCTCTATCTGCACACGGAGGAGGTAGAGCTGAATGACTCATGTGTGGTTGAAGTCGCCGCACTTGCGCGTGAATTCGGCCTTTCGTGGCTTCAGGTAAGCTGGACCTGGTGATGGGGCCGAACAGTGACTCAGAGTCTGCAGCTAGTACTTACAGTCATTTGTCAGTATAGGTCCTTGTCCGTGTTCTTCACTGGTCAACACATTGTGTCGCTTGTTCTCAGTCTGAGTACAGAACCTCTTGACTGGTCAGATTCGTAATGCAAGCACAGTTGGAACATAGGCATGTCTTGTGTGTATGATTTGCAGGGAGAGGCTGAGAGGTACGCAGTGCGGGAACTCTCTGTGCAGAACTGCTTGGCAATCCTCCAGGATGCGGAGCGTCTACAGTTCGAAGAGCTCGGGGAGAAGTGCGTTGACTGG
This sequence comes from Chromera velia, assembly GCA_018398765.1. Taxonomy (NCBI): domain Eukaryota; family Chromeraceae; genus Chromera; species Chromera velia. The sequence goes on along the minus strand of JAHBMJ010002400.1, from coordinate 26,844 downwards.
GTTGCAAAGAACCTGAAGAATGTGCGAAAGAGAACCGAATTCGCAAACATCAGTCACACGGCAGCTCTTCAGATCCTCATGGCTGTCTCTCCTAAGTGAGCGAGCGCTTTGCCTGTCTGTTTGAGAATGGAGCATTTCAGCTAGCATTTCAGTAAGTGAACAAAAGTGTTCGAGACGCAATTTGACTGATCAGTCTTGTTGGTGAGTCTCCTCGCTGGGATGAACCTTTGCTGCGGTCCAGCAGTCAGCATGTTTTTCTTTCTTTGCCTTGTTGGAGCCCCCTCCATTTCACCTCACATGAGCAAGCAATCTGATGCGCGTTCAATGCAATCATGTAATCGTGACGAATGTGCGTGAAAAAAGGTCTGTAGTTGTGACGACAACGGGGATGACGAGGGGCGGAAGAAGACGTGGGGAAGCAAGGAGAAATCGTTTTTGCTTCATGGCCCCTTTTTATTTCACCTTTCGATTTTCAAGGCGTGAGAATGCGAGAAAGGGGGTGTGCGTCTTGTGAAAAGAGACGCGTGCTTGCATTGCTTGGTGTTCCGTCAGCCGAGTCTGTTGCCGTCTGACTTCATGACATTCCGTCTTTTTCGACTTCTTCTTCCCTTCTACTGAATGCGGGGGGGGGGGTCTGCATTGGATCCCCCATCGAGACAGTATCGCTTGTGGCCGAGTTGTTTGCTCCCGTTTCCCCGTGCATTCCGTTTTTGTTGTTTTTCTTTCGTGCTGTTCAACGAATCTGCAACCGTCCGGAGGCGTTGACAGAAGGATGTCTTAGTTGAACTTAAGGGGACTCAATATGAATGCGGTAGGGTGATGGCTGACGTGTGGAAGAAGGTCTAGATCGAGTTCCCGATGTCAGACGATCTCTTCAAGATGCAGACGAGGATGCAGTCAGGGGGTGGATACTAGGGGTGGACATCAACAGGGAACGACAAAAAGAAAAGTTAAAGGTTTTTGATGAATAAGCAAAGGCTGCAAAGAGTACGGGCATTGTGATGCGATACGTAAGACGAGCAACTTGAGAAAAGGAGAGGCCAAAGTCGTCTTAGACTTGTCTATTTGAATACAACTGCGATGTCGAATGATGATCAATGATCCCTGTATTATATGCGTGAGAGGTCGTGGGTGCATGCAAGTGGGTGCAAAGAAATAGACGTACACCAAGAATCTGACCGATTCTTTCACGTTTTTGACACGCTTTTGACATGCTTTTGACATACTCAGACAGAGCATTTTTAAGTTTGTTTCGATTGGTGAAGGATGACATGATACCGAGTCGCCAACAACGAAAGGTCTCTAAACTATACATAAAATAAACTAACTCCCTGTGCATCAAATTTAGTGGAATTTAATTAATCAATAGAATTGAAATTACCTTCAAAATTTAGTAAAAGTTTAATACAATTCAAGGGATTGAAATAAAATAATAAAATTTACCGTAAAATGTTTTGCAGCCAGGGGTGACGCCAAATTAATTTTAATTAAGTCTTTTTTCTAGTTTTTTTTTTGTATATATGCGACGGTGCAAGTGGAGGTCTGGCAGTGAACCGCGGGGCAACCCGGGAAATTAATTCTATCCTACCTTATCCTATACGTGATATGAATGAATATATATTGACGCCTTAAATTTTCTATTACTCGCAATGTATAGTTTTTTTATAACCTACTCTATACAGCTCTAGATACAGCTGTGCTCTTGTACTAGCGCTATCCTAGGTACTATCTTGTATATATACCACCTCAATTCAATTTAATTCAACATACTAAGTAGACGTTTAAAATTAAAAATTTTGATACGTTTGCTAGTACGTTTGTTAACGTTCAGGATGCATAGGCCACTTTTTCTAGCACTTTTCTTAACATATCTTATCAAACTGGCCCATAATGCACATTAATTAATGTGTAGATTAATGTACATTCAAACATGATGTCTCAACTTCAAGCTTGATCAGATCGATCGATACTGTATTGGATCTAAAAAAGATCAAAAACTCCAGTTCATCTATGTTGCCAACTTTCCAGTAACGTTGGTGCATCCATGCACCGACGAGCTTCCATTAAGTGTCTCCTTTTGTCCTTCGTTCCTCGAATCAGCAATCTCATGCATTAATTTATGTAGACACCACCATTTCGTAGTGAATTCGTCCCTCATGCATTGTTTGTCCCACACTTATGTTTCATCTCGCAGCCAGAGACAAGTTGATTAACAGCGGCACGAGAAGAAAGCGACTTTGCAAGGTCGCACATCTACAGAATCATTGTCTGCTGCACGGACGGACAGACGGGGAGAAAAAGAGAGAGAAGCAAAGAAACACAAGAAGACTGGAAGAAGATTCAAAGGGGAGAAAGAAGGCATGAGGTAGAGGTTGAATCAAAAGATGCCCATGGCACATGAAGAATGCTGAAGAAAGAAAGAAAGAAAGAAAGAAAGACAGAAAGACAGAAAAGAAAAGAAAAGAAAAGAAAGAAAAGAAAGAAAGAAAGACAGACAGAAAGAAAGAAAGAAAAGAAAGAAAGAAAGAAAAGAAAGAAAGAAAGAAAGAAAGAAAGAAAAGAAAGAAAGAAAGAAAAGAAAAGAAAAGAAAAGAAAAGAAAGAAAAGAAAGAAAGAAAAGAAAGAAAGAAAGAAAGAAAGAGCAAAGATTCAAAGGGGAGATTCAAAGGGGAGAAAGAAGAAACGAGGTACGTAGAGGTTGAATCAAAAGGTGCACATTGCACATGAAGAATACTGAAGGAAGAAAGAGCAAAGATGTAGGCAGAGTTCGATGCGTAGACAGATACAGCTCCCAGCGGTCGCTCAACCAGTCCGACCGACCGTGAATGAATTCAGATCAATCCATCCCCCGTCAGGAATTAACTGAATTCCATATCGCATTTGTGCATACGCTTGCAACACATATTAACTGTAATGCGCGCACGAAGAGCCTGCTTGCTTTTCCCTGCACCTGACCGGCGCTTCAGCGATGGATCGACAGGCAACCTCTGTGCCTCCTTAGGTATTGACCTTCGATCAGGGATATGTTGTTCTTCAAAAAAGGAGAAAAAAACAACCCACTAACTCGCTCTGCATGCCATACAGACCACCCATGTACAAAGTACTGCAACGCGGTCGACCCTCTTTACGCAAGCCAAGAATTCTTTCTCTTCCATCCATTTCTCGTTTGCCACAAACGGAAAAGGGTAGAAACAGAACAGAGCTGCCTGCTTGACTTCGCACGGTCGATTTGCGAGAGAAATCAAAGAGGGTGTGGCAAAGCCTGCAGCGCAGAAAAAAAAAGACTGTTAAACAAGAGAAAAAGAGAAGGCGCAGTCACGACTTGATACTGCGCAATGAAATAAACAGACTGCGCACAGTCAATTGAGTAGAAAATAGACGTACGAAGAAAAGACGACCAGACAAAGTCAGCTTGCAGCTTCCATGCAAGGAGCGCACTGACAGAAAGGAGACTCAGCAACCAAACCGCAGCAAAGAAAATAAAGTTCAGACAGCGACCCCCCTCGCAAACACAAAAGGCGATTCGCCAACAGAGGAGAGCAGTCTCCTTTTGCACAGTGCGCATTCTTTGCTGCACTCACTTTCTTTCGATACAGAAAGAAAAATCAGGATGCAAAAAGGATAAAAAGACCTGTAAAGGCCCACGATGTCTTTTTTGTTTTGTGTTTTGTTCTTTCCAACAGAACAAACAGAAGCAAAAAAAAAGCAAAAGAGGAAGGATACACCCTCCCCTCCTCCTCCCTTCTCCCCCTCCCCAGCAGCTGACATGTAACGCATTCAATCAAACAGAACATATGAACGGACGGAGACAGACACAGCAGTCTTTGTCTGTTTAATCGTTTGTCTAGCCGCCCGCCCTTCCCATGCACCCCCTCGAAGCTTACTACACACAGCCACCCTTTCGTGTCGGCTCCTTCTTTTTTGTCTGAGACGAAAAACACTGTCAGAAAGAATCGTGTATGCCGTCTGTGATGGAAATGGGGAGAACAGGGAAGTAAGAAATCTGCCAGGCTTACATTTGAAAATAAGAAATCCAAACATGCTTTCATTTATCTGTGTGTCCCTGCCTCCCCGCCTCGACAGACAGCAAAATTCGATCGATCCTGCTGCTACTGTATGGAAGGAAGAAAAAAAACCATCCACAACAATGCCGAAAAAGACAACCAACCGAAGCCATCAATCGAGAAATCAACCAACAAAAAGAGGACAGACACATTACTTGTACAGACACATGTGCCCTCGCCTCGCCTCGCTTTGTATCATCGGATGCATTAGAAGATTGGAATGAAAGGAAGAATTTTCTTTGAACTTAACTTTGCATTGTGTGTGCACCCGCCGTGTGTGTTCACTCTTCAGAGGAATTCCGTAGAGAAGGGAAGAGAGTGTGGAGAGACACACCAACACTTTTCCCTTGCGGTCGAAGGAAGAAGAGGAACGGGCAGAAGAAGCGAAAGAAGAAGAAAGGAGACCTGAGGGGATAGGCACGCGTTCCTCGGGAGAACGAGGAAAGTAGAAAGAAAACGAAGGAAGGAAGCCACTTTCCCGGTCCTTTGAGAGGGCTCCCTCCTTTCCTTTCCGTCTCTCTCTTTCTCTCTTTCTTTCTCATGGTCTGAATGTCCCTCTCGACTCACTGCTTCTCCTTCTCCTCATCGAATTCTGAGAGTGAGGGAGGGAGACATCCCATGCATCTGCCTGCAGTCGAATTGAGAATTGCGTTTTCTTTTTTGTTCGTTTTCTCTCTGTTGAATTGAATTCGATGCTTACGATCGGTTCCATCCATCCATTCGTGAATTGATTTCGCGTGTCTGGTTCACTCTGCTGTTCTTCTCTTCTAGATCAGTCCTTTTCTCACACAAGGAAGCAAGAAGGAAGACATCAGAAAGAGAGACACAACTGGGCGGGCAGGGGTTGCGGGCAAGGAGAGGGGAGGCGTGCACTTTTCCCAGTCTGATCTGATCGGGTCGCATCAGTTCATCTGCAGATCTCTCCCCTCCCACTTCCATTTAATCTCATCCTGCCTTCTCATTTGCCTCCCCTCTCTTTTCTTTTCGCTTCTTTCTCGCATTTCAGCCCGCTGTGCGTTGATCTGCGTGTTTCTGCTTTTCTCTTCCTTCCACCCCTGTTTTTCTCTGCGTGAGGTGCTATTGGAGGGAGGGTGATGTGCTCTCTTCCTCCCTCCCCTCTTTTCGTCCCAATCCATCCATCTATCTATTCGTCTTCGTTCGTTTGTGGTTGCCCTTTCAGCCAGAATTCCTTTTCATGGCGGTTTCCTTTTCAGTTGGATTTTTCAAGGGAGGACTCTGTCTGAATTCCACACACACACACACACACACACACACGCACTCTCTCTCTCTCTCACACACACACACACGAGAGTCAAGAGCACAGGTTTGAAGTGGGAAGAAGGAAGAGGACACGTAACTCCCCCAGGCTTCCCACCTCTTAACCAGTGGTTCGCTGATTTTTTCCTCGTACCTTCAACACACACACTCGCACAAACTCTCTCTCTGTCTGTCTGTCTCTCTCTCTCTCACACACACACACGCATCTATCGGTACAAGCAGGCAGGCGAGCAGGCACGCTTCGTTCGAATTACCGAGACTCTCTGTCTCTCGCTCCACAAGCGCGCACCAGTGCACGTACCAATGCCCAGAACGGACATGCATGCTACAGCATTTGACGGACACAGCATATGCATCCACCACTTGCACAGCTTCTCACTGCACAAGGTATGAGGATGGACAGAAGGAATGCAAACAACAGGGAGGAAATGGAACACAGTCAAGTCAAAGCTCCAACCAATGAAGAACAAAACCCATGCGCAGATCGATCAAGTCCAAAACGTGAGGAAAAGACCGACAAACGAAAATCTGTAGAGTCCTTCTCCCCTCCCCGCGTCTCTCTCAACAGATTCCACATGAGAGAGAGACACGGACACGCACACATACACACACACAGAGTTTTTCAGCTTTCAAAAAGTCGGTCCATGCATTGTGAGAGCATCACATTCGTTCAGGCCAGATTCTTTTCTCGAATCTTCCTTCCCTCCCACAACTAATTGCCGTATGAAGCTTTCTCTCTCTTCTCTGATCTGCCGCTTGTCCCCCTCTCTCTTTGTCAGTGTGGCAAAACAACGTAGTCACTCATCTTCAAAAAATTCCAACGACAGCAATCACGGACGCGTTCACTCCCACACAGATCCATGGATCAAAACTCACACAGATGCACGCACAGCACGGAGGCAAGCAGCCTCCCCCCCCTGTGCTCTCTATGCCTTCTGAGCACTCTGCTGCTGAGCCCCCCCTCCCTTCAGAGCTCTCCCGATCATTGCCCCCGTCTTGTCGAGGGACTTCGCGAATCTGTCCATTTCGGGAATGATGAACCCGAGCACGGCGCTGTGGAAGGTCAGACGGAAGGCCCCGGGGGCGAACCCCGCGAACATCCTCTTGAATCCCTTCGACAGCATCTCCTCCTTGAAGGACACGTCGTGCTGCCTGGCGGCTCGGAGCATCTCGAACGGATAGGACATGAAGGCTCCTGCAGTGCAGAGAGACAGATACAAGGGGATAGAAGAGGGAGGAAGAGAATTGCACAAGACATCAAAAAGAAAAGAAGAGAGAGACTGCGGGGTGCGGTTTGAGTTCTGATTCCTTCAGAAGATGATTGTTTCAGGAGAAGCGGGAAAGTGGGACATCGAGTAGAAACAGGGAGTAGCAAAAGGAGCCGAAAACAGAGGGAGACCCATGAATACCGAAAGAGAGATAAGAACGATACCCAAAGGACGGCCCGTCTGCCTGCTTGACTGACTGACCGATGACCCCACAGAGCACACCTCCAGTGAATGTCCTGAGAGTGTTGTTCCACTTCTCAGGGAGGGCGTTCTTCACGGGCTGCTGCAGGCCGAGCATGCCGAACATGCAGATGGAGTTCCGGAAGAAGATGGCCTGTGTACCGTTCCAAAACGCCCAGGGGCCCTTCTCTGCGATTGTTCTGGTGATGCAGTTCCACATGGAGGTGTAGCCGTATTCAGGTCTCTGCATCCTGAACTTGACGTAGTTGAACGGGGTCAGGAAGACGACCTCCGATCCTCCTGTCATCAGTCCCACCAGAGCCTGTTCTCTGAATGTGGACTGACGGAGAGACCCGGACTTGCACACCATGGTGGTCCAAAAGTTCATCCACGCATAGTGAAGAACGCACTTGGGGATGAGACCCACAGCGGTAGTGTTCAGAGAGAAGTAGAGTTTCTTCTGGTTGGCAAGGTCACGGAAATTCCAGAAGAAGCCCTTGTTGTTCAACTGCTGTTGGGTGATGGAAGCCTCGATAGGGACCACAAAGGGGAGCTCGACCAATCCGTGCAGAGTGCCGGAGATGGTCGCTGCCCATACACCAGACAGAGCTTTGTGCGCAGCAAATTGGATCTTTCCTGCCAAGGTGTTGGTATCAATCGGGACGTTTTGGGCAGCAACAGCCACCCTTGCCTGATTCGGACGCGGAACGACTGCGGTCATTTTAATCAAGAGGGAAAATTGGGGTATGGAAAGATATCGACAAGTGGTCAAGTGGCAGGTTTTCTGCAAAGCCTCGTTCCAACTGTTGCCCTTATCCTGTTAGTCACTCGTTGTCTTTTCAGCTTTTCTTCTGAAGCGATTAGCAAAATGAAGGCTCTGGAAAATCAGATTGAAGCAGCAGCTCAGATTGCAGTGTTTCTAGCTGTGGACCGAACACTGCACATCACTAAGAAGAGCTAGCTTCTTGAGGCATCGAATGGCATCGAACCGACACTGATCCGACACTGAAACGAAAAACTTATCGATCGAACGGAAGCAACGCGCGCGCGCGTCCGGGATCCGCGGCCCCCGCCGGGAGCGCGGCACTTCGCGTCTCCGCGGTCGGACCGCGGGGGGCCGGGAACGGGCCGATCGAAAGGAGATGAAAGGAGTCATGATGGAGTCATGAGACGACCAGAAACTGCCAGGCTTCGATGATCTGTGCTGCATTTTCTGGTGTATACACCGACTTGGTTGTTGCCCTCTCGCTCGAAGAGAAGACTTGATCACAGCTTGGTGTCGACTTGATTGGGGTTTCTTTGCAGACCACCGATGGCGCCTGCGGGTCGTTTTTGCAGTCACTGCTCCGAGCTATTTACTCCCTCCACGGCCGCCTGCTCCCTATGTCATTCATTTTCCCTCGTGCCGATTGAACAGACGGAGCCAGGAACTAAACTGAGGCAGGGCATCACCGAAAGCACTGATGTGACTGTTCGAGATGGATCCTCCGTCTCCCCGTCTCCACCCATCCATAGACCTCCACACCCAGCCCAAGGAGTACCAACCGCCCGAAGGCCCTACATGGAGATAGTCACTGCTGATCTGGTGCACTGTTTGAAGAGCAAGGGCTTTTCGGCGGTCTGTGACTGGTCGCGAGAGAATGAAAGCCTTGTGACGGCCACTCGTGACATTCAAACGAACTGCTTTTTACTGGACGAAAGTCGTTTCTACTTCCAGTTGACCCTCAGGGGTGGCGCTCTCTCCGTGAAACGCGTGGATGTTGAGGATCATTTGATGAACTTCTTCTGTAGAGGTGGTTGTGCTCACATCGAGGCTGCTCGCCACAGCAGTAAAGCAGAAAAGGCCGTGAAGATATGGAGAGAGCGTCTGGCGAGAGGAGAAATCGGAATCCCTCTGCCGAAGAGGCGATAGCTCTGGGAGATCTCAGGGAGAGTCCAGAGATCAGATGAAGAGGGGAACCCCCTAGGTTGGGCCCTCAGTAGATCTCATACATATGATTGGATCTCATTCTCTCACGCTTCTCTAAACGGTTGAGTTTTGAAGTCTCGTTCTCTGACAGGAAACTCCGCTTCAAAGGACACACACCAGAATTGGAATCATGCCACATGGTGGAGGTGTTGAGCAGAAATTTCTTCCTTTGTGGTGCCGTGGGGTGGGGTGCCCTTTCCTCCTCGCCGCCTTTTCTTTCACTGTAAATGATTCCAAGTCTGTCTGCAGGAAACCCAGCGGACCCTGGGGGCTTTTTCGATCTTCTTAATTCCAGTCTTTCATTCTGCTTCTGTCCTTCTGTTTCTGGTGATTGTCGTATTGTGGGTACTTTTGGTATTCAAGGTGATGTGCGCGTGAAGTTCCTGACTGTCTGCATGACTACCAATAACTATCAAGGTGAAAGAAGTGTTTGACTCCATGAGATGCGACGTAAGTCCTTGCTGTGTTCGCGACATCTTTTTATTGATTGTCCCACATGCGTGAGTGCCGCTTTTCAGTACTCTCTTTTTCCGGTGTCTTTGATTTGATTCGGTCATTCACGCCCTTGTTTCTTCTTCTTTTGGGCATTTTCGCATGCTTTTTCTGGCAGCCCGACAAGCCAAGTAGGGGTCCAACTCGGTGGGTCTGGGAGTATCTTGGTATGCTACCGTTTTCTGTCGGTTTTCGTGGGTCTTGAATGTCCGATTCAGCTTGATTTGAATCCAGTATCGGTTTGGGAGCACTGCCAATCAGCAGCAGGGAAAGGCTTGATCGATCAGGCAAAAGGTCACCCCAGCTAGAAAGTATGTTGCAGTTTAAGGTTTTGCATCATGCTGCAGGGAATGGACCAGGTGTTGTGTTCGTGCTCTATGCAATTTGTATGCAGTGGTGTCATTTCAATCATATCGTTTCGAACATTTCGCTCATATCGTGAGTCATATGTCGTAATATGTCGATCGGTTTCTGAGTGTTTCATGCGAGGTAAGGTTGCACATATGTTTTGTTTGATAAATTGCTTGATGTACATATTCATACACTGGCAGTTACCACTCTCTGATAAAACAAAACTCCAATGCATTGAATTGTGCCAATGGTGCCATGAATCTGTAGGTCATCTCGTCTGTTAATTAACAATACAGTTAGCTAGATAGTTAGCTATTTAAAGGTTAAAACGGTGATAAGCTAGGCTCCCTATATCAAAAGAAAACAAAAAAGAAAATTAAGCTAAAAACTTAATTAATTTTTTTTTTAATTTTGATTTTCCAAAACAACACCTGAACAACTGTTGTTTGGGGTGTTGCATAGGTGTTGCACAATGCATAACTGTTGTTTAGAAAAGAAAAAAAAAAAGAAAAAAAGAAAATCAAAAATCAATTTTAGGCAATTACTTTTTTATTTTTTTTAAATATGGGGAGCCTAGGTGATAAGTGACTCAGTGGTGCGGCACTGGTGCCCTTAAGCACTGCTAGAAGCAGCGAGAGCAGTAACCAGGATAGAAGGAAGAGATGAAAGACGCATAGGCCAGACGCTAGGAATACACTTTAAGTCAATACCCCACGCTAGAAGCACTGTCGCCATTTTGTTTTATAGAGGTTGCCCCCGCAACGGTGCTAACGGCAGTGACAAATCTTTGTTTAATTTTGTTTACATGAATGCGGGAGGCGACTGTTTAATTGTATAAGACATGTAAAATCGTAACAGTACCTATAGAACAGTGCTCTATAAGACACTAGATAAGACATCACTAAATCAGTTGTCACATGCACTTTAATTAAAACTTTTAAGATTTTTTATCATGAAATCCAGCTTCAACTTTAAAATTAAAGCGGGAAGGCCTAGTGCAGAACCTATTAATCAATCAATCTTTAAAACTAGAATTTAAAACTTTTAAGTTATGATATTATTTTTTCACCTCACATAACACCAAAAATCGATAGATCTATAATGAACAACCTAGTAAACAACTCTAGAAACAACTTAAACTTATTTCACTTCAAAAGTCGATCGATCTACAGTCTATACAGATCACACCTAAACTGATTTTTTTATTTGGTGGGATTCATTTAATAGGATTCATTTGAGTGTATGATTTCCATGCCGAGTTCCATGCTGATATGTAAAAATGTATCAGTCTGCGGATTAAAGCCGAGGCTTCACGAGACCATTTTGGTCCATGCAAACAACCTGAGACAAGAAATTGATACATTTCGACTGACGTACATTAGTGATCGATCGCTGAATATGCCCCCCTCGGACCCCTCCCCGGTTTAATTCGGCCAGAACAGGGATCGAGCTAGGGATCGAGAGGGATGAATGCAACGGCCGGCGACGGCCCGGCGTGCATGCACCTTCATGAGCGGTCTACTCCGATGTGCGGCTGCCCTCCACCCTCCTAGTGCGACCCGGTCGTATATCCCGGTCGTCCGTTCTGTGCATGCATAGCTCCTTTCTCCATCGTTCTTCTCTTTTTGCCCTTCAATTAGTAAAGGCTCCGTGAGAGGAAGCAATGGCAGGGCCCAACAAGGTCTGCCTCTTTTTTCGGCTGTCTGCCTGTAGAGAGAAAGGAGGAAGGGGCTCTCTAGCTCTCTTCTTAATTGCTCTTTACAATGATCTCATCTCTGCGTGAATGAATGGCTTTGCAGAAACAGAGAGGCGGCACTCCCTCGATCTCTCCTGGTTCCTCTCCGGTCGCATTCATTTTCCCACAAACAGAGCAGAGCAAAACAGAAAGGGCTTGCCGGCTACCTCCCAACCTTTATTCCCCAAACGATTGACTTTCCATTCTCTCTATCCATCCATTCTGCTCCACTTCCCGCTCATAAATGCACTTCAGCGTTGAGTGAAAGAAGCTTTGCCGATGCCCTAGGGTCAAAGAACAGGTCCGAGTCCTTCAACGGAGTCTCGCTGGAGTTGTTGGACAGAACGTGCGCTGGCGTTGGAAGCTGCATGGGTGCGCGGCGGGCCTGGGAAAACCGCGAAGAAGAAAGGAAACGCTGATAGAAGGAAAAGGAAAAAAGTTGAGACAGAAGTGAGACGACTGAGTAGGAACAGAACAACGATCGATGCCTAGTATGAAAAGCAACCAAGTCGCAGAGCAGGTGTCTCGACCTTCCCACCTGTGCCTTTCCCCCTTCCGTCGTCGCTCTCCTCTTCTCACTAGTCTCTCTCGAAGCCGAAGGCGCTATATCCGTCTGGCAGTCCATTCAACTTCAACCAAGCATCTGATTCAGTTTCAATTTTAATTCAACGGACTGACCCGACCCAAAACACATCACGTTGCAGAGAAACCAGCGAAGTGACCGGAGACTTGTCATTGTCCCAATCTGGGCAAGACAAGCGGGAGCCCCGTCTTCAATCTGAATTCCCTCAGTCTACGCTCGGATTGCCAGAACCTGCACACACACACACACACACACACACACACACACACAGAGAGAGAGAGAGAGAGAGAGAGAGAGAGATACAGAGAGAGAGGGTCAACTCACTCATGCAGTCTGTGATACCCCGTTTCTGCTGTGGAAGAATCGACGCGACCACACTCATTCCCTCCCTCTCGCTTGTCCCGAAAGCGACTTTTTGTAAAAACAAGACAAACATCTGCTTCCATCATCGCTTGCACCCTCGGTTCTTCCTTCCAATCGAAGAAAGAACATTTCAACCAAAGGACCCTCCACGTGCGTGCCAATCGAAACGAACATCAGGAATGAACCCCACACCAATCACTCTCTCTACCTCTGGCACAACCCACCTGCCTGCCCACCGACCTGTGCAGCAAGTTCCTGAGTCCTCCATCGGGCGAACACGAGCTGTAGTGTGAACCGTCCCCGCACTCTGGCACATACTACACAATCTGAAGTGTGCATGTCTTTGCACCCTTTCCTTCGCATCACAAAGAGGGCGTTACTGTCTGCCTGGAGATGCCACTGGCAGTTGAAGCTTTTCGGAGTCGACACTCTCTGCACTGAGAGCGTCTTCTCCCATGCTCACAAATAGAGCTGCCCCCACATTCTTTGCACGAAGAGCGAATTCTCCCATGCTTACAAATGGAGCTGCCCCCACACTCTTTGCACGTAGAGCGAATTCTCCCATGCTCACAAATGGAGCCACCCCCACACTCTTTGCACGTAGAGCGAATTCTCCCATGCTTACAAATGGAACGGCCCCCACACGCTTTGCATCTAGAGCGTTGTTTCCCATGCTCACAGATGGAACTGCCCCCGCACTCTTTACAGTGAGAGCGTTGTCTCCCATGCTCACAGATGGAACTGCCGCCACACTCTTTGCACTGAGAGCGTACTCTCCCATGCTCACAGATGGAACGGCCCCCACACGCTTTGCACCTAGAGCGTATTCTCCCATGCTCACAAATGGAACTGCCCCCGCATTCTTTGCACGTAGACCGTATTCTCCCGTGCTCACAAAAAGAGCTGCCTCCGCACTCTTTGCACCTCGACCGTATTTTCCCATGCTCACAAAAAGAGCTGCCACCGCACTCTTTGCACGAAGAGCGAATTCTCCCATGCTCGCAAATGGAACTGCCCCCACACTCTTTGCACGTAGAGCGTTTTCTCCCATGCTCACAGATGTAGCCACCCCCACACTCTTTGCACTGTTCACGTTGTCTCCCATGCTCACAAATGGAGCCGCCCCCACACTCTTTGCACTTAGAGCGTTGTCTCCCATGCGCACAAATGGAACTGCCCCCACACTCTCTGCACTCAAAGCGTGGTCTCCCGTGCTCGCAGTTGTAGCGAGTGCGTATCCAGGGACGGCACAGGGAACAGGTAGAAAATGATCTTTTGTGAAAACAGAGAACCCCCGCCTTTCCGAACTCTTTTTTGAGCCTTTTCCCCCCCTCCGGGCCCTTTTCCTTCTGCTTGTCCCTGCAAAGCGTTTCGAGGGATACATGTCTTACATGACATACTCACGTCACGGATCACGAGTGAATATGCATAGGAAGCCTCTGAATTCTCATCGAGAACACTTTTCTTCGATCCTTAGAATGGCCTTTGTTTCCTTCCGACTTCGACCGACGCTCAGTGCCGCCCTCCCTCCATTCTCTGAGCTTTGTCTTGGGGTGAGCAACTCATGCAATCATTGAAATGTCGTCATGTCGTGAGTCTGACTGCCGATTTCTTTCTCTCGGTCAGATTCGCAAACGAGAGCGAGGCGCTTCCTGTCTCGCATGCGCAAAAGACAGGACAAGAAAAGAGGAAAGGAGAAAAGAGAAGGAGGAAATGAAGCTGTCTAGGATGCCCAAATCAGCGTGTGTCATTCCTAGACACATTCATCGATGCAGCTGTGTCAGAAGGGAGCGGAAGCCAACAAGGCAGAAGAGGAGAGAAGAGAAGAGAAGAAAACAGAGGAGAAGAGCCCAGCCTATTTCCTCTTTATTCTTGCCCTTTTGTTCAGTACCTGTTCGGCATTCATCACTTCTCAAGCCTCCGGAGAACAATGTGAATGGACAGAGGACAAACAGGAATAAAAGGTTTCTTGCTTGACGGCATCATCTCTTCATGCATTCTGTCATTTCAACTGGTGTTGAGTGTGTGTGTGTGAGAGAGAGAGAGAGACAGAGACAGAGACAGAGACAGAGAGAGACCGAGACAGACAGACAGACAGACAGACAGACAGACTATATCGTCTTTGCTTCACTTCACTTTTTTCCGAAACGCTTCCTTTCTTTCGGACAGACAGGCAGATAGACAGACAGACACACGAACAAGCAGACAAAGGCAGACAGACACAGACGCACAGACAGAGCCTTCTTTTCATTCTCTTCTGTTTTTTTCTCTTCTTTTGGCGCGCTCTCAGTGGAAGAGTACCAGAGCTCCAGGCCTTAAGTCGTACCCTGCGGCCCTTCACTGCCCAGTGCAGGGTTGCCCTCTTGCACTTTCACGTTCTTTCCATCTGAACGAGTTCGTTTCTTTTCATTTCCTTTCGCATAGGGTCTGTCACGACGTAGCGCCCTTAACGAAGTCTGTCTTCAGCCTCAGCCCTTCTCTTCTTCTGGGGTTCCCTTCATCCTTTGATTTCTTCTTGTGGGGCTCCCTTTTTCATGTGAAGGCACAATAAAACCCTCTCTTCTGGTTGGATCTCTTCTTTTGACCGACCGCCCAGATGGAAAGAATGCGTGTGCGTGTATGTGTGAGTGTGTGTGTGTGTGTGTGTGTGTGTGTGTGTATGTGTGTATGTGTGTGTGTGTGTTGTGTGTGGATGCGTGTGCGTGCGTGCGTGCGTGCGTGCGTGCGTGTGTGTGTGTGTGTGTGTGTGTGTGTGTAACTGCTCAGACAGACAGACAGACAGACAGACAGACAGGCAGGCAGACAGACAGACAGACAGACAGACAGACCGACTTTATGTTTCTTCTTCTCCCTTCTTTTCTTCATGAACACACACAGATAGACAGACAGACAGACAGACAGACAGACAGACTTTATGTTTCTTCTTCTTCTCCCTTCTTTTCTTCATGAACACAGACAGACAGACAGACAGACAGACAGACAGAGAGAGAGACAGACAGACAGACAGACAGACAGACAGACAGACTATATGTTTCTTCTTCTTCTCCCTCCTTTTCTTCATGAACACAACAGACAAAAAGAAAGAAAGAACAAAGACAAAAAGAACAGCACCAACAATCAAACAGCGTGGGCAGGGGGCCCGAAAGGTGAGAGTTAAGCGCCCCTTGCCTCTCCACCTCCCGACAGACTTTCACGTGATCACTGGTTTCACACGCTACTCCTCTGCTGCTTCCACTCAAGACAAGAAAGAGAAGAAAAGAAGACAAGATAAGAAAAACCAACAAATAAAAAAGAAAAAAAGAAAACTGCACGTGGGGACCGGCACCGTCATGGTCTTTAGACAGGGGTGGGGGGGTGGGGGGGCGCCCCTCCGGAGGGGGATTCTTCTGATGTTGTGTCTTCGTGTCTTGCGGGAGGACTCTTTTGGCGGTAACGAAACTCTCAAAGTCCCATACCGAAAGAGCGACGGTGCTGGTGGGGACGAAAGCCTTCTCCGGAACCTCTTCTCTCTCTCAGGATTCCTTTTCTGAAGGGGACGGGTTTTGATGCTCTTGGTCATGCGTGGAAGCTCGGTGGGGGATGTCGCAAGAAGCAGAAGCAGAAGCCGAGGCGGAATTGGGTCTGCGGCCGGGGCGGAGACGGGGGCTGGCATGGGATCGGGGGCGGCGGCTGCATCTGGCTCTGGCTCGTTCTCTTCTGTTCGGTGCAGCCTTCTTGATTTTCCTGGTGACGACCTTCTCCAAGGGGGGTTGCGATAATGGTGGGGCTTCAGGGGGAGGGTCTTCGGGGGGAGGCGGAGGATTCGGCAATGCTGCTGCGATAGCGGAGGAGGAGGACGACGACGACGAAGAGGAGGAAGAAGAAGAGGCAAGGGAGGGAGGTGGGAGGGGAGGGTTCGGGTCCGGATTGGAAGACGAGGAAGACTGCGGGGGGGCGGGGGCGGGGGGAGGGGGCTCATGAAGTGCTGCTGCTGCTTGGATGTTCTCTTTGCACCTCTTCTTTCCGTTGGGGTGGGTTTGGTGGGTCGTCAGACCTCGTTCGCTTGAGAAGGTCGCTTTACACTTTGGACACTTCCATTCATCGTCATCGTTTCTATTGTGGGGGACTGCGCGGCTGAGAGACGGGGCTGGAAATCCATTGCTACTATTGTCTTCGTCGGGGGAAGCTGCAGAGATCCTCTGCGCTGGTGGAAAAATTGGGTTCCCTGGGAAGCCGGGAGGGGGTGGGACGTACGGTCGGTGATCCCGATGGCTCCAAATCTTCCCGTTCGGAATGTGGGAAAGCCAAACGAGGAGACGTCGGAACCAACCGTTCAACCGACTCAGACAGACGACAGACAGACAGACAGATAGAGAGACAGAGAGACAGAGAGAGAGACAGACAGACAGACAGACTATATGTTTCTTCTTCTTCTCCCTCTTTTTCTTCATGAACACCACAGACAGACAGACAGACAGACAGACAGACAGACAAACAGACAGACAGACACAGCGTGAAGATCACTCACCGACGGTGCATGCGCGCTACATGAACGTGGAGTCCCCTCAAGGTCTTGAAAAGCCCCCCGCACTCATTGCACTTCCACAATTTCGCCGTCTCCATCTTCCCGTCTCCTTCACCCCCCACTGAGAGACCCTCAATGGCGGGAATCTCCACTAGCACTTCCTCCCCCTCTCTCCTCCAGGACGGCTTGAGCGGCTCTTTGTCTTGTTTCTCTTCTCCTCCTACCTCTTGAGTGGTGCCCTTTTCTCTCGCCCTCGCTGGCCCTCTCACCACTGTCTGTGTCAGTTTCCCCTGCTTCTCGTTCTTCTTCCCGGTGGAGGAAGAGGAAAAGGAAGGGTCGAGGAGGGGCTGCAGAAAGTTTGAAGGTGAAACAGCCTTCTCGTGCTGGTCTGACTCGGAGACAGAGGCAGAAAGTGCAGAGCGGACAACAGGTGAAGTGGAGACGGCAGTCAGAGCTGGTGCAAACAAGAAAAGGAGACGGGGCGTTTCCATCTTATGGAGACGGTCCCTGACGGAGTTGCACTCCCCACGCTGCAACCACATCTCTGCGCTCCTCCTGCACCAACCCCGAAGAACCCGCCCCCAAAGTACACGGGAGGAGACTTTCTTTGGCCTGCCGCGTAGGAAGACTCCTGTCGCGACAGCCGCCAGAAACGAAAGGAGCAAAAAGCAATGCATAGACATCAAGTTGGTAAGTGCACGTCTCTTCACTGCCCCAAGGTGAGACGGTTTCTGAAGCTCTACAGCCACAAAGTCTTTTACTCAATGTCCTGAAATGAGAACGTGCAAGCTCAACTTGTTGAGTGAGGAAGCCCCGTCTGCTGTATATATGTTTTCAGAACAACGGCCGGAGACGGAATCTTCGCAAGCAGCAGAAAAATCAGTGAAGAGAGCTGCTCTCAGACTTTGAAAATTCTGCATCATCAGTTAAGATGCAGGGTCAGTAGTGAGTGGTTAACACATTCTTTTTGTCGCTTGTGTTGTCCTGTCAGGCAATCTTGAACCCGACCCGCAAACAAATATGGAGGCGATCGAGAAATGATCGATCGAGCGGTGGCCGGCGGGAAGCGCGGCCCGCCCCCGCCCCCATATAAGCTCGATCCCCGGCCTGG
>JAHBMJ010002399.1:0-19368 GCA_018398765.1 Chromera velia | reverse complement strand
ACGCATGCTATGCGCTAGTCTAGACATAAGAAAATAGAGTTAAAAGAAAGTATTTAATGAAAGAAAAATGAATCTTAAATGATAGAAAATAATAGAAAAGAGGCAACGAATTTAACATTTTAACTTGGATAAGGAGACAAGATCAAACGATTGAAAATGAAAATAAAAAGAAGTAAAAAGATAAGAAAAGACAAAAATTAGGTAAAGACGATCTTTAAGTTAGGACCTAGCCTCTGTAGCCTAATGGTCAGGACGAGAGGCTTGGACCGAGAGGTCCCGAGTTCGAGTCCCACCATCGGCAGAATTCTAAAATACATGCATCCAAATAAAGCACGGTCTAAAATCGATAAGAGCTGAATAAGACCTGGTCTAAAATCGAAGATAAAAAGAAGCGCGGTCAGAAATCGAGACGTCGAATAGTGCGCAGTCTGAATTCGAATAACCATCAAACCAAAAACCGAATAGTGTACGGTCTGAATTCGAAGTATCCGAATACCACTCGGTCGAAACTCATAATACCCGATTTTATCTGGTCGAATTCTGCGCGGTCTGAATTCGAATTTAAGCGCGGCGATTAATCGGCTCTGAAGTCGAATAATCGCCCGGTCTGAATGGACTGTTGCATCTGCAAAATCGGATCACGCAAGAAAAATCAAAATCCAGATTTCCTCGAGAGGATCTCCGAGGTCATAGGTCATCTCGGGAGGTCCGACACCATCAGAATTGCCTTTTTGAAGTCAACCTCCAAACTTGAGCAAAAACGCGAAGATCTGCATTCGATATTGACGTGAAATTGAGTGATAAGCGATCAACCTTAGCGCTGTAGATTGAATTTTCTGGAACCTAACCTCTGACTCTTCAGACACTTAGATCATCTTGGAGCCTCACTGGAGCCTGACTAGTGTCACTTCCCTTTATTTATTCTGAGGGCTTCCTGTAGCTCTTAACACTGCTTTGCCTTGAAATTCACTGCCTGCTGCACGTTGAGCACAACAGACAGGGCTCAGTTGAGCCTCTCAGCAGCCGCCTTTTCTGCCTCTTGCCGCCTTCTCTCTCTAAATGTACGCATCTTCTGACGGCATGCCTTTCGATTGAGACAGGCATATGAGGCTATCTCTCATTCTGTATCAGGAGACAAAGAGACAGGCTCAGCACACTCACCCTTCTCTTCTTCATCCCCCTCATCTCTGAACCCCTCAGGAAGGGCGTTCTCTCTAAATAAAGAATCATTGGGATCAATAGAAACGCGCTTGATTCCATCGTCCTCCTCTTCTTCTTTGATGCCTGGAAGCTAGGCAGCCTTGTTAGGAATGCGGGCCCCTTCTTCCGGAAAAGCATCCCCTGAACCCTCTTGCCCCCCCCGAATACGAGAAATGACATCTTCAGGGATTTACATCCCTTTAGAGAAACGGAAAGTCTCATGGATCTCGTCACTTTTCCTATCGTTAACCTCCGTCAAACTCTCCTTCTCCCATCCCGTGCCGGAAGAGTTGGGCTTCAGGGCTACAACGTCAATCCGTCTCTTCAACTGTTGAACGACCTGTGCGGGAAACCATGCACCCCCGGACTGCCAAACAATGAGGCCTTTTCTCTCCTCCCCCCTTCCAGTGGGAGGCGAGACCAGGTCCTCTGCATCTGCTTCAACAATGACTGTTCCCTCATCAAATCTCTTCATCTTCACTCTTCCTTCTCGGTTTAACACAACGAGATCAAAAGCATCACTGCTCTCCTCCGGGCCCCCCATTCAGAACCCCCATCGGACCTGTCGGAATCATCAGGAGCCTCGGTTGAAGCAGAATTGGACGAGCACTCACCGACCCACTGGTGAAGACGGACTTGAGAGGGATGGATGCGAACCGTCTGCCACCCCCCTTTGCGTTTCACAACAATAGAGACGGCCTTCAAAGAGAGTACCCCCCCAAAAAAGCCAATCTCCCCCTTTGGTGCAAAGCCTTCCTACAAGCCAGGAGCGCGATCGACAAAGCGCACCCTGTCTCCAACGGTCACAAAACACACTCTTGGACTCTCCTTGAAGACGGCAGAGTCAGAAGACTTTCCAGTATGTGAGTGAACCATCTTACTCATCTGCTGTGCGACCCCCTACAGGAAAGATGGCCAGAGGTAGGCAGGGACGGGGATGGAGAAGAACAACTTCCACAGGACAGACTTGAGAGTGGCATTCACTCTCTCAACAAGCCTCTGGCTCTGTGGTATATATGGGGCCCCAAAATCCTGTGAAATGCCCTTTTATTTGCAAAACCGTCTATAAGAAGATAAAGTGAATTCCCCTCCGTTATCTGAAGAGACAATCTTTAGTTTTCCTTTTCCCAAGTGTTCAAACTTTCTCGTCCAGTAGATTAGGTGGTGTACGGCGGCCATCCATTTCTTTCTGATTGCCATCAAGTCAACCTTCCTTGTTGCTTTATTAACAATCACAGAAATCCAGAAAACACCCCCCACCCCCCGAACTTTTACCTTCATCAAGTCATGAATGATTTTATTATTGTACTCACTCACACGCAAAGATACACCACAAGTAGGTACACTGCATGCACGCGCATTCACTCTAACACACGCAATGCCATCGTACTCTTCACTCACTTATTGACATTCATGCAAAAACACGTCGATTCTTTTCTTATGCAGTGTCTTTCTCAAACGCTCACCCATGGTATGGCAATATCTGATATCTGTGATGCAACAGCTTCACAAGGTTTGCACGCTTGTCTGTATCCACAGGCACCCAGAGACGACGCAATCTTTCTTCTGCTTTCTTTCTCTTCTCACTGTCTGGTCCAGTCTGGATCGCTGTGCTTTGAAAATTCTTGCATGTGCTTCGGCCTTTTCCTTTGAGTAGGAAGGAAGAGGCTCAGAGAAGCGAACATGCTTGCACCCACGATCAGACTTCCTCACTGCCAAAGGTCGAGCACTCTCTCCTTTTCTTTCTGAATCATTTAAAAATAAAAGAGGCAAAGAGTCTTTTCCAACCACCCGTGCAGGAAACTTTTCTCCGTTCATATCCTCCAACCAAATACAGCCACTTCCTTCCTCCAAATCAAGACGCTTCTTGCTGGTAGAAAGCAAAGACTGATCGATTTCATCACTTACCGCCGCCTCTTCATGCGCTGTCCTCCAGATGCTCCGATTTATTTCAAAGACCAGCAGGTGCAGAAGTGCGATTTGAGACGTGGTGAGGACTGCGTCGGAACGAGCAATGTCAAACACTTTCACTTTGTCATACGTAGACACAGAGTAGGCAGCAGCGACAGAGGGAGAAACCAAACTAAAGGTATTGCCGGAATCGATAAGAAAGGAAGGAGCATGCTTCAAACAAGACTTTCTCTGTCTTTTCTTCGCAGATCCGGCCTTCTCTCTCTCCTCACTACCCCCACGATAACCTCCAGGCAGCACCGGTACAGAAAGAGAAAGATCCCCCCCTGCCCTGGTGGCTGACCGCTGGCCTGACAAGTCTAGTTTGATGAGGAAGACAAGGACCCAGAGCCCCCGGCTTTCCCCTCATTTGCCTTCTTCTTGTGACACATCCTCTCACAGTGTCCCTTCTTGAAAGTTCCTGCACGGCTTGTAGTTGCACGTCTTCTCGAAAGCGTAGCAGTCCTCAGCCTTGGAGCCATGCTCCGGACCACAGTTGGGACAGTCCCCCTTCTTGGGGGTAGAGCGAGACCGTAACATAGTGAGGCGAGCCACGGGACCGGCCAATCCTGGGGTGAGCCGAACTAACGCACACCGCCGCCGCACGGGATGCCCGCAGCTCAGAGACCAACACACGCACGCAGGCTCATGGAGGCGCCGCCATGCCAGTCTGTATTAAAAGACAATTAAATAAAATAGAAATAAAATGGAATTAATTCAGTCAGCTACGTATAGCCTGGATTGAGTAAACAACAGTTGCTTGCAAAGCTTCTAGAAGCAGTTTGGAAGTGAACCTTGAACTGAATCAGATAGACTTTCCGTAGTAGAGATCTAACCGAACTAAGTGCGCTCACTTAGGAGAAGAGGAGTTACCTCCTTATACGTGGTAGCAACAAAGCCTGGTTGATCCCGCCAGGGCCTCTGTTGCTCAGTCCGATACTGTAACAGTCATCTTCTTTCTTGGTAAGTAAATTCTTTTCTTCTCCCAAGACTCTCTCTCGATGGAGCAGGTTCTGCAGCAATTGCTGGAGGGGCAGCAATTTATGCAGCAGCAGATAATCCAGGTGCAGCAGACGCAACAACTTCAGCAACAACAGATGGACGCTCTGGGAGCACAGCAGCAATAAATAGCCACCAACAGAGGCCCAATCCATCAACAGCAGCAGCAGACACCAGAACAGCAGCAGCAGCAGCAAATGAATTAACAGCCGACTTCTTCGCCTCCCCAGCGGTCGATTTTTAAGGCGAAAGAGCCACCGGTGTTTCATGGGGACCGGAAGTTGCTCGAAGGTTAGGACGCGGATATGAGAGAATACATACAGCTCTCAGATATTCAGGTGTCGAAGCAGTTGGGGTCTGTACGTCAATACTTCTCCCGGTTCCTCAAGCAATGGTATGATAAGACGCAGAGGTCCGCCTCTCCTTTTATCAGCGTAGAAGATCTCTTCACCCGTCTGTCCAAGCGTTTCCCCGATCCCAACAAACAGACAGACTTGAGAGGGGAAGTCCGGAACGTCTGTTGTCAGGGCAATGAGGGGGTTCACAAGTACTCTGTCCGATTCAACGATATTGCAGAAGGAATCGTTGATGTGAGTGAGATCGATTTGATGTACGACTACATTCGGGGCCTTCCGGATGAGGTAAGGAAGGAAGTGAGGAGAAGGAAGCCTGACAGTCTCGATGCTGCGATGAAGGATGCAGAGGAGGCCGAGCAGCTGTTGAGTGGGGGGAGAAAGAAAGACTACGGGGGCCAGGGCACAGACGGGCGCAGTGATTCGCACCCGCCTTTGCAACCTCAGTCCCAATCGAACGATGGGCCCGTCCCGATGGATCTCAACCGAATCTCCCGAATTTATTCCTTTTCCTAAGATGAGATTAAGAGGCACATTCAGGAGAATAGGTGCTTCAATTGTCATGCGGTGGGACACTCTGCACGCCAGTGCAGGAACCGCAAGCAGCAACAGCAACAACAGGGTCCTAGGGGTCATGGGGGTCAGAGAAATTTCTACAGAGGTCAAGGACGTATGCACAACCTACAAAATGGGGTGCAACAGCACTATGGTGGTTCGGTGCAGGGGCAGTGGGGGAATCCAGTCATCCTGCAGGGGCTTATGCCTCCCCCTGGACTGTGCCCACCACCGCAGTTCTAGGGGAACCCTCCCCAGTGGTCACAGCACCAGCAGCAGAATGCACCCCCGAGAGGGATGTACTCCACGACTGGGGGCAGGACAGGCAGGAGGGGGAAATTGATTACCTTCCACGGCACAGTGAATGGCATCCCGATCCGTGCCCTTTGGGATCCGTAAGCAAGAGAGTCGTTGAGACTGGGGAGTTCCATTTGTCCGCTTTGGAGCCCTCCACGTGCAAAGGGGGCATCCGTCTCGATGGCGCACAGGCTCCTTCGACTACTGTCCAATGGGAGGCGCCTAACATCGATTTGAGAATTCAGGACTTCGCAGCCCCCCTAACCATGACTGTATTCGATCTGGACGAGGATTATGATATGGTCCTAGGGATACGCTTCTGTGAGACCTTCAAACCCCTTCCCAATTTTGAAGTGAAGTCTCTCTTCATCGCTGCAGATCGTTCTCCCTCCGGATCGCAGTTCACACTGTATGACTTGGAAGTCTACCATATTCCAGGGGCCGAGCCTGAGCCCTTGACCCACAGAGAGATCCGTAGGCTTTCCAAGAAGGAATCTACTACCTTTTGGTACTACCGTTTTGAGGTCCGCCCTCTTCCCTCCGTTTCTTCCCCCCTGGAGGTCAACCGAATCCAGGGAGCCGAGACACAGAGGCCCCCGCCTCTCTCGTCTTTCCCGCCCGATCACCCGGTCAATTCAGATGATTACACAGATTTCCGCAGGGAGGTGCAGGAGGAGGAAATAAGGCCGAGGATGAGAAAGGTTCTGGAAAAGCATTTCAGCATCTTTCCAAATGAGATTCCTACCCTCCCGCCCAAGAGGGAAGTCGAGTGTCACATCAAACTCGAGCCAGGTCACCGCCCCCCTGCTCGAGCTCCATATAGGCTCACCTACAGGCAGCTTGATGAGCTCTGAAAACAGTTGGAGTCGTACTTGGCCAAGGGTCAGATCTGCTCTTCTAACTCCCCGTTTGCTGCCCCTATCCTTTTTGTCACGAAGGCTGACGGCACTCTACATACAGTTGAACAAGATCTGTGTGAGGGACAGATATCCCCTACCATATCCGGATAACTTGATTTCCTGCCTACACGGGGCCAAGTACTTCTCATCTCTCGACTTGAGACAGTACTTCCATCAGATCCGGGTAGCCGAGGGCGACGAGGAGAAGACTGCTTTCGTAATAAGGTACGGCACGTTTGAGTGGCTGGTCATGCCGTTTGGCTACTGCAATGGGTCTGGTATCAGCATGTGTATGATCAATAAGGCATTGCGCCCTTTATTAGATAGGTGTGTAATTGTTTTTATTGATGATCTCTTGATTTTCAGCCGCACTCCTGAGGAACACGAGAGAGACGTGGAGGCCGTCCTCCAGCTCTTCGCCGATGAGTCTTTCTATGTTAAACTGTTAAAGTGTGATTGGTTCCGGACTAAAGCCAAGTTCCTGGGGCTGGTCATCTGTGAGGGTGGATTCAGGCCTGCGCTTAAGAAGGTGCAGAGACTCCAGGACTTCCCCAAGCCGACCGACCGCACTTCACTGCATCAGTTTTTGGGGTTAGGGAATTGCTTTTGGAAGTTTATTAGGGGGTACAGCCAGGTTGCTTCTCCCCTTCTCTCTCTTCTCCGCACCTCAATCCCCTTTATGTGGGAGCCTGTGCATGATCAGGCATTCGTTGCTCTAAAGAAAGCCGTCCTTGAGCTTGCCACCCTTGCACTGCCTGACCCCAGTCAGCCTGTCTACATTGCATACGACGTCTCACAGTCGCAGCAAGCCATTGGGGCAGTTGCCATTCAGCGTTGTCAGAAGATAGGGGCATACCGTCTGCTTGCCTTCGGCTCCTGCCGCCTGACCCCTACCGAGGTGCGCTATCCAGTGAGGGAGTTGGAGCTGTTGGTGATCGTCCATTTTGCAAAGGTTTAGCGTCATTTCCTGACGCCCGGGTTGGAGTTTTGGACAGACCACAAGAGTTTAGAGAACTTGGAGAAGTCGTTTGAGCACTGCAGTCTGCGTGTGAGACGGTGGATTGAGTTTCTGGAGGAAGTGGCTGTTCCGATCAAATATATCCTGGGGAGGGGGAACATTGTTGCTGACACACTTTCTCGTAATCCACCCCCTTTGGTCCAGTCCTCCCCTTCTGCCCCTTTACCATCTGTCAGAGTGAGGCAACCTACCCCGCCGACGGTCAGTCAGGCTGACGGTCCTGACAATGATGAAGTCCCAGGGCTTGAACCTGAGTATGAGGATGAAAAGGCAGTTGTTGGCAAGACCCGTTCTTTGGAGGGGGGACACGGGAGCACTGAGCAGCGTCAGTGCCGAACAACCTTGAAGGTTGAGGGAGATGTTGATCTGCAGAGGCGCTGCAGAGAGGAGTATGCAAACGATCCCTGGTTTGCCCCAGTGCATGCTCACCTGAAGAATTCCCCAAACAAACTCCCCTCCCCTCATCTGGTGCCCCGTTTGAAAGGTCTCTCTCTGAGAGATGGTCTGTTGTTCTGGGGGGACCGCCTTTATGTCCCTCGCTCATAGCGTATGCCGGCTCTTATTGGGGAGAGCCACTCATCTCCCGAGAGTGCGCACTTCGGGGTCGGGAAAACCTACAGTCAAATGGCAGAGAGATACTTCTGGCCTCAGATATAGAGAGATGTATGCAGATTCATTCGTTCCCCTGATCCCTGCCAGAGAAGCAAAGCTCCCAGCGGAGCGCTACCCGGTCTCCTCCGACCGTTCCCTGTTCCCAACCACCCATGAAAAGTCACTCAAATTAACTTCTTCGTTCTAGGGGGGGGCACTCTTAGGCTCATATAGGGTTACAAGTGCAAAAATAACATAAAAAATGAACCAAAAAACATTTGGACGAGCTTTTCACACAAGTTGGAGGTCCGGCATGTTGAGTTACTTCGAAATCAATCACTTTTACTGTATAGTTTATGTGGTTACATGAGGTTACACCTTTTATTATATATGTCCCTTTGCAAGGTTACAGGTTACAAGGTTACAGGCGGTCTTGAGGTCCATAACCGACCAAAAAGTTAACTTTCAAAAACTCTTCAAATCACTTCAAAAACACTTTAAAATGCATGTAGACGAAGGTTATATCACTTTTGAAGAGGGTCATTTTAGGTTACAGGTTACAAGGTTACAAGGGGTTTGGCTATAAAATGAAAGGGACACATCGTTTTTCGTCAGTTTCTCATATAACCTCAATCAACAGAAGATGTTTTCAATATTTTTAGACGTAACCTCATGAGATTGATCAATTGGGACCACTTTTGAAGTAAGAGTAACATTATAGGGGGGTATACCCTTATGTATAGGGGGTGTTGAAACCTGTAACCCAATATAAATGCCAGGCCCTAGTCCTCGTTGGACTGCCTGCCTCCGGGGATGAACAGTTTGACTGTCTTATGGTTGTCACTGACTCTCTATCAAAAGGGGTATGCCTGATCTGGACCCACACAACAGTAATAGCAGAGCAGGCAGACCGGCTATATTACGAAAACGTCACAGTAAAGAAGGGGTGGCAGTGCACGATCCTCAGTGACAGAGACCCCTGTTTTCTGTCTCGATTCTGGCAGACCCTACACACCCTCTCGGGCATGCACCTGTCGTTCTCCACGACGGCACACCACGACACACTAGGGTCAGCAGAACACATGAATCGAACAATCGAGGAGGCCCTCCGTTGCCTCGTTGAGACCCAGCATCACCGGTGGGTAGAATTCATCCCGTCCCTTAAGTTTGTATACAACACATCTGTCCATATCGGGACAGGTCGCTCTCCCTTTCAGCTCGAACACGGAAGAGAACCCCTCACGCTCCCTGCTCTTTCTCTTTTTCCTTCTGGCCAGCCTTCCCCCGAGGCCTCTGACTTTTTTAAGGAATATAAAGAAGCTATTGAGGCTGCCTGTGCCTCTCTCGAAGCAGCCCAGTCCAGTCAAATCCGAAATGCCAACAGACGATGCCGCCCAACCGACGACATCAAGGTGGGGGACTATGTACTTGTCCATCGCTCCTGGTGGGCAACC
Organism: Chromera velia; assembly: GCA_018398765.1. Taxonomy (NCBI): domain Eukaryota; family Chromeraceae; genus Chromera; species Chromera velia. The sequence goes on along the minus strand of JAHBMJ010002399.1, from coordinate 10,052 downwards.
GCTGCAAAGCCCGATGTTCCCCTGTATAGCCGCAAGCTCGACAGCCTGTGGTTCGGTCCCTTCGGAGTGACCCAGTTCGATCAGTCCCGAGACAATTTCGAAGTCGCACTGCCAGCGGGAAGCCACAAACACCCCCATGTGCACACGTCACTGTGCAAGCTGTACTGTCACGAAAGACGGGGCCGTCCGGCCGTCCGATTGCCCTCCTGGGCCGACGAAGAGTATAAAGTTGAAAAGGTCCTCGGTGTTCGGGGAAGAGGCAGAGAAACCCAATACTGCATGCAATGGGTGGGGTTCCCTGAGAGTGAAGCGTCATAGGAGCCAGCCTCCCACCTCCGAAATGCGAAAGAGAAAATCGAAGAATTCAAGCGACGATCAAAGTGAATAAACAGAAATTGTATGGTCAATTTTGGTTGGCAGTTAACTGCAGAAAAGCTGAGAAGAAAGACAGAGCGCATGGGACACACGCTTCAAGGGGGAGGGGCACGTAACATAGTGAGGCGAGCCACGGGACCGGCCAATCCCGGGGTGAGCCGAACTAACGCACACCGCTGCCACACGGGACGCCCGCAGCTCAGAGACCAATACATGGAGGCGCTCATGGAGGCGCCGCCATGCCAGTCTGTATTAGAAGAGAACTAAATAAAATATAAATAAAATGGAATTAATTCAGTCAGCTGCGTATACACGCGTTCCCTGAAAGTATACCTCAAACCCAGGGTTTGATCTTGTCAAACCCTGAGTTTAAAAAAAAAACATCCTGGGTAACCCAGCATGTGACGTCTATTTGTCACATGCTGGGTAACCCAGCATGTGATGCTGGGTTACCCAGGATGTGACATCAACCAACCCAGCATATCGATTTCGATCGAACCCAGCATTCGCACTCAGATCGCTTCATGAATCGAAATTTTAAATCAGACACATGAAAGGAAACAGCACAAACCGACTGACCAGCAAAAGAGGATGCTCCTTCCACAAGCAGAACAAGGCCACAAACAGCAGGAAGCATGTTGGAGTCGATGTTGTTGAAGTCGCTTTCCGAATCGCGATTTCGATCTCAAGGTCGAAATCCCATTTCAATGGCAGCGAACGCACTTAAAATTGCAATCACAGAACGTTTGCTCTATGAAGCCTTTCCTCACTAGAAAAGACTCCCAACCAAAGCAGGAAAGCTTCTGAAAGCAGCTAAGGTCGCTGCGGGAGAGCAGACAGATAGTAGTCTACGACGGACATTCCGATCTGTTTGTGATCGGATTTTTGAAGACCGTGATCGCAGATCGATCTGGCTGTGCACGATTCGAAATTGGAAGACGCAGAAAGCCATTTCCACCCTTTGCAACACAAAGACCAGCTTATAGGAAGGTCTTTGAAAGGTTGGATGGCTTTCCGTTTCGACTGGCTTGCAATCTGCTTCCAGATTGAAGCCCGCTCATGCACTTCGGACAGAAGCTGCAAAGTCAGCTAGACAGACTAACAATTTGACTGCATGCATGCATCGCAAATATTCGTACAACACTTTCGACGATCTTTTGACGCGTACGCGCGTGCAACACAATGCGGCGTGCGGCTTTGTGGGACTGTGGGCTTGTGCATGCGTGCGTCGAACAAAGCCGTGCGCCGCATTGTGCATGTTGCACGTGCGTTGCACGAATTTGCAATGCATGCATGCAGTCAAATTGTCAGTCTGTCTATACCGCATCAAATCGAATTTTTCGTCAGATACAAATTACAAATGCATTTTTTAGATTTTGATTTTTTTGGGGGGGGGGCCTAAATGAGGCGTACAGACTAAAAATGACATGCCGGGGCCCAACTTTTGTGTCCGACCACAATTTGCATGCTGGATCACAAATGTTGACAATTAATGCATGTGGATCCCAGAAGTCTCCTGAAAGCTGAAGTCTCCTGACTCACAGTGACGCCTTCTGTTTCATCTAAGTTTTTTTCCATCTTGGATCATCTTCTGTTTCGATTTGACATCTTGGATCATCTTGGATCATCTTAGATCAATTTTTTTGGAATGGCGGAGCTGGTCTTAACTCTTACCTGCACACACTCAAAGTGTGGGAAGGTGAGGCGAGTCAAGTATCTGAACCGGAGGAATTTTGAGGACCTTCAGGAGAATCGAGAACTGTTTAAGTGCGCCCTTTTGAACGCCACCAGCTGCGTGGACAGAGAGGACGATGAAAACACGACGTTCAGGGAGATGGACATCGCGAAACTGGCGGGGTTCAACAGAGGGGTCGAAAGGGTCAGCGCGCAGTCGCCTTGAAAAAAGTTCCTGCAAGCTTAAGTGCCACCGGATGTCTGCTCTTTGCTCATCCTTTGTTTCCTTGCTTCTTGCATGTGCTTGCAGAAGAAACTGGCAGAGGCGGGGGGACAGACCGGAGAGGAAGAGACTGAAGGAGCCTCTGAAAATGTTGTTGTCTCTGATGAGGTCAGTGCGCCGTCCTCTTCCTGTAAACTTGAGTGCCACCGGATGTCTGCTCTTTGCTCATCCTTCGTTCCCTTGCTTCCTGCATATGTTTACAGAATAAAGTGGCAGAGGCAGGGGGACAGACCGGAGAGAAAGAGACTGAAGGAGCCCCTGGTGATGTTGTCATCTCTGATAAGGTCAGTGCGCCGTCCCCTTCCTGCAAGCTTGAGTACTACCGGATGTCTGCTCTTTGCTCATCCTTTGTTCTCTTGCTTCCTGCATGTGTTTGCAGAATAAAGTGGCAGAGGCGGGGAGACAGACCGGTGAGGAACAGACTGAAGGAGCCCCTGGGGATGTTGTTATCTCTGATGAGGTCAGTGCGCCGTCCCCTTCTTGCAAGCTTGAGTGCCACCGGATGTCTGCTCTTTGCTCATCCTTTGTTCCCTTGCTTCTTGCATGTGCTTGCAGAAGAAACAGGCACACTTGGCGAGGCAGACCAGAGAGGGAGAGCCCTCAGGAGCTAGCCCAGAAGCCTCTTAGGATCTTGTTGTTGAGGAGAAAGGAGATGTGGAGATGGCCATGTCCGTTGAGGAGGACGTAGAAGAGGTACGCAGGTCTGTGGAGTGCCTCTCTGTTGGCCCGGCGGCGCAAGAGAAGAGGCTAGACAGGCCCGCACTGACCCCCCCCTCAGTCAAACATTCCTTCCTCTGCAGCTGCAGCTGCAGCGCCTGCTGCACCGCCTGTTCCCCTTGCAGTTCCCCCCTCTGTAGAAGGGCCGATACTTTTTGTCACTATCGTCATACCGATGGAGGGACACCGAGACAAGCTGAGCGAGAAAGCAGTCCCTTCGACCACCACATTCGCTGAGTTTGAAGCCAAAATTGTTGGCTCCAGACCATCCTCCTTTCACATTTTGCTATGGAAATCGAGAGATGGAGAGTGGGTGGAAAGAGATGGTGAGGATCTCTTTGCCACATATGTAAGGGGCCCGGATGGAGGATTGAAGGCGAAATGGATAGAAGATAAATAATGGCTTGCTTCCCCCCTCCCCCGTTTGATCGCGTTCGATCCGTTTGTCATGAGACTTCAGACCTAAATATTTATTACTATCGGCCAAATTACTTTTTTAAAATTGCTAGAAATTTTTATTTTTAAATTAAATTAAATTAAAGATCTAGATTCTCTAACTTTCACTTAGGCTTTTATTTTTTAGAAAAAATTCTTTCAGGCTGGTATATAATTTAAGTAAATTTAAGATGTGAATTTAAACGAATTTGAAAGCCTTAAATTCATCAAAATTTATTTGCAAATTCACTTAAAATTCACGTAAATTCACTGCTTAAATTCATCTAAATTCACTTAAATTCCTAGTTAAATTCATTAGTGAATTTACTGATTTCACATTTGGAAAGATCCTTTTACTCAGTCCTCATCTGAGAAATCATCATCACTGAAATCTCCAAGCTAATCAAACACCTCAGTGTCCACATCATCTCTCTCTATCTCCTCAAGCCATTCTCTGTACTGCACAAACACTGTCTCAACTCTATGGTACCAAAAGCAGCCTTCTGGAGACCGCTTTCCATACAGCTCTGTGGAGTAGACTTGTGCCATATAAATTGCCCCTCGCAGATGACGGGGTTCAATGTGGTCCGCTTCGTTTCTGTTCTGACGAAAGAGACTGTTGATCACTTCCCAAAGCACGTCTACCCCAAACATCTTCAAGTGTTGGCTCAACGTCTCATCACGCTTCATCTTGTTCTTCATTATGCCGAACACCATCTCGATCGGGTTCCACTCCGGACAATGCGGTGAAAGCAAAATAAAAAGAGCACCGATGTCTTCTAATTCCTCTTAGAGCCACCTTCTCAGAGCACGGTGGGGCCCTGCATTATCCCAAATGAAAACAGAACGGGGCTGAGGATCATGGGGATCAAACGCATTTATCACTGGGAGCACATCCGCCTGAAGAAAGTCCTTTAAGAGGTCGGCGTTCACTGTTGTAGATGTGATGTGATGTTAAAGAAGCTCCTGGTCGGTCATTGCTGCAAGCACCATCAAGCCTTGCTTCGCATCTACAAATCTTTCTTTTGACAGACATCTTGCCCCCTTCAGCGACCATCCGAAGCGGCTCACTCCCTCAGAAACTCTGAATGGAACTTTATCAAACCAGACAAAGCAGGAAGGGTGAATTCCTCGAACGTTTACAACGAATGCATCCATTTCTTCCTTCCGTTTCTCCAACGCCATCACTTTTAGCTGCTTTCGAGTGAAGCCCAGCCGCTTGAAAGCATTCAACAACGTCTGGTCTGTCATCTACACCCCCAACATCTGCTGTAAGGTGGCGTTGTATCTCAACAAGGTCCACCACGGGTTGTCTTCAACAAGTTTACGCACAATATCCAGCTGTGCACCCTGAAGAATTCTGGGTGCCGGTCCCCTCTTCAGCTGGTCCGGAGACCCTGTATCCTTCCACCTCTTCACCCAGTTCTGGATGTTCCGCACACCCAGGCACAAAAACACAGCAATCGTCTGGATGGAGGTGCCGTCAATCCACTTTGCAACAGCGAGACGGCGGATCTCATTCGAAGAATGAATGCCCGCCTCCACACCAAATTGCTCAAGCCGGAGCACCAAAACGAGCAGGAACGCCCAGAACAGAACAGATCTCACAGTCATCATGACTCCTATCCAAAAAAATATAGTGCAGAATGATCGATACTGAGAGAAGAAACGAGAAGGATCACCTGAAGAGACAGACTGAAGAGACAAGTTGAGGAGACGGGCGCTGACAAGCCCGAAAGAAAATATGGAAAAGCTCTTGTCAATTCTCACACCCAAAGAGTCAGTGCGTATACGGAAGATGTTCCTATGCACGTAATCATGAAGCTTGTCTGTGCAGCAGAACTGCCCATAAACTTTAAAACAACATAACTCAAGGATGAACCGAAGTGCACTCATGGACCAACTTTTGTAATCGAGCACTCAAATTTGTAATCCGCAGTGCGCGCATGCATCCCGCGCGAAGTTGGGCCCTGGCATGCCGTTTTTGGTCTGTATTGAACAATTTGGACCCAAAAAAATAGCGTTTAAAAATGCATAATTTGTATTTATAATTTGTACGCCGGGGTCAAAAACGAAAAATTACATTTGATGCGGTATAGCTGACTTTGCAGCTTCTGTCCGAAGTGCATGAGCGGGCTTCAATCTGGAAGCAGATTGCGAGCCAGTCAAAACGGAAAGCCATCCAACCTTTCAAAGACCTTCCTATAAGCTGGTCTTTATGTTACAAAGGGTGGAAATAGCTTTCTGCGTCTTCCAATTTCGAATTGTGCACAGCCAGATCGATCTGCGATCGCGGTCTTCAAAAATCCGATCACAAACAGATCGGAATGTCCGTCTTAGACTACTATCCGTCTGCTCTCCCGCAGCGACCTTAGCTGCTTTCAGAAGCTTTCCTGCTTTGGTTGGGAGTCTTTTCTAGTGAGGAAAGGCTTCATAGAGCAAACGTTCTGTGATTGCAATTTCAAGCGCGTTCGCTGCCATTGAAATGGGATTTCGACCTTGAGATCGAAATCGCGATTCGGAAAGCGACTTCAGCGACATCGACTTCAACATACTTCCTGCTGTTTGTGGCCTTGTTCTGCTTGTGGAAGGAGCGTCCTCTTTTGCTGGCCAGTCGGTTTGTGCTGTTTCCTTTCATGTGTCTGATTTGAAATTTCGATTCATGAAGCGATCTGAGTGCGAATGCTGGGTTTGATCGAAATCGATATGCTGGGTTGGTTGATGTCACATCCTGGGTAACCCAGCATCACATGCTGGGTTACCCAGCATGTGACAAATAGACGTCACATGCTGGGTTACCCAGGATGTTTTTTTTTTAAACCCAGGGTTTGACAAGATCAAACCCTGGGTTCGAGGTGTCCTTTTGGGTAATGCGTGTAGCCTGGATTGAGTAAACAACAGTTGCTTGCAAAGCTTCTAGAAGCAGTTTGGAAGTGAACCTTGAACTGATAGACTTAAAGTTTTCGTAGTAGAGATCTAACCGAACTAAGTGCGCTCACTTAGGAGAAGAGGAGTTACCTCCTTACGGAGACTGAGGAGGAGGTCGAGAACGGGACTTAGACGAGCTGTTCTGACTGCCGCGGGAAGGAGAACGACCCCTCCCAGCAGCCTGCTGTGCATTCTCTCTCTCTTTCACTCTGGATGCGCCATCTCTCTCACTCTGCCTGTGCCCCCCCTTCCTCACCTTCCTCAGTTTCTTCACAAGACCGATCGTCTTGGCCAGAATGGCCAGCAACTCATAAGAGATACCATCGTAGTTGATGTCCTCCATCTTAATCTGGGGATTAGCAGCAATCTGGACCTGCTACCCAGAGGATGCGGAAGGAGAGGAACCGAAACGGGGTGGGAATACTGAAGACATGCAACGCGGCGGCGGATAATACAAATGTGGCACTGCATGGACTCATTAGAATCCGCCGCCAGACCTTAACCGGCTTAAAAATTTTGAGGGAAAAAGGAACAGCCCTCTGTTTCCTTTTCCCTCCTGGACTCAAACCAACGACCTTAGGAGACGTCAGTTCGCCCTTCTAGACTCTCTCTAGCTGCTTGGTGTAGAAAAAACGACTCCCAGACTCACAGGGAGTCCAAAGAACGGACGTCTGAGGTCTGACACCTGAAGAGGCCAAAGTAGCCTTCCTGGACTCAGAAATTCAGAAAGGGCTGTAGTACATCAATGATGATAAAATGCATACCAACACGCTCCATCTGGTCCAAGTAACTTACTTTCAACAGGGGATAAGGAATGGTTGATGCACTGTGAACTTTAACTGACAAGTCTGCTCACAAACAGAAAGATACACTCCAGATGGCGCCCTATGTCAAATTGCCGGAAGGGCTTTTTCCTTCTTGAGCACTTTAAACCTGCAGCCATTGTATAAAGGCACTGCCCAACACTCATATGCTCCTGTCTGGAGGGAAAGAGCAGGACAGAACCACTTACCGGGGGAGCTGGAGGTCGATTAATACCCCTGAGACGCCAATTCTCCACAACAGAAACACAAAACAATCTCGCCTTCTCACAACCAGCAGACTCACCAGGAACCTATCCCACTGGCCTGGAAGGATGACAACAGACACAAGGCATTGGGCAAAATTGCTGGGGATCGATTCTGCGGCCTCCTGGTAGAAAGAAGGAATGTTGTTTTGGAGGTTTGGGAGGTACTTTCCTGACTGGTCTAGACTGAAGCTGCCAAACACGCCAAAGCAGATCAACTGCGCCACAAGACTTCACCCCAACACAGAGGCAAGCTGTTTAGTACTAGGGAAGCGGAATTGTTCCAGTTTGACCATCGGTACTGCTCTATACAACAAGGTAGACAGGAAGGGATGAGAGGACGAAATGACCCTTCTCTGTGTGTTGGTGTGCTTTTTGAGCATTCTGAGCATAATTTCGGGATTTTGAGAGTTGCCCCGGAAAGTTTTTGCCCAAATTCTTGCACCAACGCACTTAGCGGCCTCTAAGGACCAATTTTGTACCTTTCTGGGCCCTGGGCGCTGCCGGAATCGCGCGGACCGGCTTAACCGGCTCAAAAATTTTAACCCCTTCTAATTGGTTCATGCACATCTGTATAACCACCTTCCGCGTTGCGCAGGCCTCCTGTTATTCTGGCAGACACGGAGACGGCGTCACCAAACATAGAAGACTTGATGCCAAAGAGGGAGAGGATGGTCTTGATCACGATGGCAGTGGTGAGCACCTGGTTGAATTCACCCTCTGTCATGAGCTACTCAATGGTCTCATTCTTTTCTATGTTGGGGGGGTCATAGCCGACGTGGTGGCAGGAGAGGATCTGATGCCCCTGCCTGTCAACTGCGTTGTTGAGCTCTTCTCCCTGCTTCCTCTCCAGTCCCCTGTGCTTCTGGCGCTTAGCGTTCTTCTCCACTGCGATATTCTCCGGGTCTTTCGACTCGAAGGGCGCAAACTAAGCGATCCTTTTATAATTGATTCTTTGTATACAAACAAGAAGGGGAAAAAAAAAAGGGGGGGGCAAGCGTATAAAAGGAAAAGAAGAAAAGAAGGTTGAGAAAATGAGGGGCAAATTAATGGGGGGGGTCTCTTTAAAGTTGTTCTCTGCCTTCAAAGAGTAGCCTTTGCCAAGGGGACAAACTTTTAAGTTTTTGCCCTGCCTCTCCCCTCTTTTCGTTGTTCTCCAAGTTCTACTCTACCGCCGCTTAAGAAATAAGCCGCAGTAAAAGTGATCAATAAGCAGTGTTCCTAGATTCAGAACAGACGGGACGAACCAAAACCTTTTGACAGACTAGGCTAGATCCGCCCCTCATACACGGGGACGTGGCATGCATAACAAAAACCTCAATCATCATTCTCATTGTACTGCCGCTTGACTTTAGCAAACAAATTGAATCTACGGTGTCCCGCCTGGTCCAGCTTCTAGATGTCCATGACCATTTACTGGAAATCGCCCTTCTGGGCAGCCAGGATAAGAAAGGTCTTCACAGACTTATTCTTTTTCTCCTCATCTTCAATGTCTGAGAAGTTGAAGTCTGTAAGCATCTCATAGCCAACGTGCCAAAATTGAAAATGAGCAGCGTTTTTGACTGGAGTAACCTAGTCCATCTTTAAAAGAGAATAGAGAACGAACAGCTCAGCTCTGCTCAGATCAGCTGAGAGGCCCTGAGATTGCATGCACTCGCATAACGCATTTTTTTATTTTTTGGGGGGGGGTCACTTCTATCTCTGTCCGTCACGATGTCGCCCAAATTCCAAAATATGCCCCTCAAGCAACTTACACAGAGCCGTGATCACATATATACCTTAATTACTTCGCACATGCATGCATGCCCCTCAAGTAACTCGCACGGAGTTGCAAATGCATGCTCGCGCGGTCCTGAAAAGCATACTTCGTGCGCGTTGCCGTGGCCCCCGCCCCATGCATGCATGCATGCACCTGCACAAGACATGCCAATGCAAGCCCCCGATGGTGTGCATCAATCAAATTTGCGGACCCCCTAAAGGGCCCCCGAGGCACTCACCCAACTGGTTGGGTGTATCTCGTAACATATACCAAGACTAACTTAATTTGGCAAACCCATACAGCTAATTACGATTGTAATTGCAAATGTGAAAAATATTTTTATCGTGCAAACAATCTTTTGAGACTTGCAACATGTTTTTAATAATATTCGTGAAGTCTGTGCAAATTTTCAAGTTCGTACGTGCGACTGATTATATTTACAAAAAATATGAAAATTCAAAATCGGGACTCAATTTTTTGGGTTTCAAGGGCCGCCCGGCTTTAAATTTTCATATTTTTGGCAAACATAATCGGTCGCACGTACGAACTTGAAAATTTGCACAGACTTCACGAATATTATCAAAAACATGTTGAAAGTATCAAAAGACTGTTTGCACGATAAAAATATTGTTCACATTTGCAATCGCAATCGTAATCGTGCCAAATTGAGTTAGTCTTGGTATACATACATTAGGTAATCTCACTTATAAAACGACATTTTTGAGCTTGGATGGGACAGTGTGACTGTAGACGGATGGCTGCCTGACCTGGCCATGCAGGCATATGCGTGCGTGCGTCATAGAACATTGCACATG
>JAHBMJ010002398.1:7877-18947 GCA_018398765.1 Chromera velia | reverse complement strand
AGCATCCGACGGCATTGACGTTGGAAGTTGTTCATTTGTTGTTAGCTCTTGGTTGGTTCTTTTGCCTCGCTTGTCTGTTTGTTGCAAGCTTGTTCGTAAATGTGAGCCAGATTTTTTTTTCTTTGGTCTACCGTGGAGTGTGTCACCGACCGCGCGTGGACGCGGTCTAGGAGGGGGAGGTGGCACGGTGTAGGGAAGAGTGAGACGACGTGATTGAATCAGATTTAAGACGGCATCACTGTATGACTCGGTCTAAATGGACAAATAAATAAATAGAAAAAATTCGTTTCTAGATTGATGCTTTCAGCTTGTTTATTGTTCTTTTTCTTCGGCCAGCGTGGACGTGGCCTGGAGGGAGTGGTGGCACGTAACGATATGAGCGTCTGAATGACAATAAGTGGTTCCATGTGTCAGAATGGAATGAGCCGCGCGCATGCCAAGCCTAGCCGCATGCATGGCGTCGCGCCGTCTATGAGTCAATACACATGCAATGCAAGTCTATGCAGGTCAGTCAGTCTGAAAGCAATAGAGCATTACTTTAGAGAGAAGTACGAACCTTGCATGACAGAACTTGAACTTACGACCTATGAGTTCCGTTATGCTAGCCAACTAACTGCCACTCTCTAACGGTTCCGCGGCTTTTCCCGCGAGGGGGTAGGGGGGGGGTGGTCGACTGGTCGGCGTGCGTCAATCGTGCAGTTGTCATTTTTCTTGCTTTCCAAGGCTGTTCGCAAGCTTGCTTGCGTCAGATCTTTTGGCAAAAACCCGGCCCCGAAAGGCTGAATGTGCGCCAAATATGCGTGTGTCAGGTAGACTTCAGACCCGATTACCCGATTTCCATCAAAAAAAGGCCCTGGAAAGATCTTGCCCCAAATGGTCCAGAAAAGCGTGCATGAACCCGCGTCGTCATGCATGCGTGCGTCAGTGGCCCCGGAAAGTGACGCTGCATCCCCAGGCTTTTTTCCTGGGGGAGGGGGGGTTCTACGGCTTTTCCCACGGGGGGGGGGGTCGGCGTGACTGCCTGATCGGCTGGCCTGCGTACGTCAATCGTAAAGTTCTCATTTTTCTTGCTTTCCGGGGCCGTTCGCAAGCTTGCTTACGTCAGATTTGGGCGACACCGTGCATGACGGACGGATAGAGACAGAACCCAACCCCCCCTCAAAAATAAAAAAATATGTTATGTGGATCCGTGCGATCTCAGGGCCTCTCGGCTGATCTCAGCAGAGCTGAGCTGCCCCCCGAGGCGACGTGTACGTACATATATGGAAAACATGCACCTGTGAAACTGTGTTTCTGAGGCACTCACCGTTGAAGCGTGTGTCACGTCCGTATATGAATATATAGCAGCGAGGGGCTTGCGCTTGCAACAGATTGGCCATAACAGACGGACAGGACCTATGCCTAGGCAAGATGCATACTGGCCCGACAAAGGACCAGAGAGACACTAAAGAATATATAGCAGCATGCATGCTGCATGCATGCTCCATGCAATGGGACATCATGCACGCACGTGCTGCATGATTAATCGATCGAAGGCAGCTATATAGGAGCGAAGTATATGCATGAAAGGACGGACTCCGACACCTAGCTCTGTGCCTATTCAAACGCACCAGTCTGTCCGAGTGAATCCCGTTAGACTGTGATTGTGGCAATAGAAGAGGACCGCTCGAGGTATTGCTTGCCCCGAGAAGTTTCCCGTGCCGACCAGCAGATATATAAGTCAGTTTGACTTCAGCGTTGACTTGGGCCTGGGGTTTTCCACAGGATCAGCAGAAGAACATTCATTCTTCCTGAATTCATTCATTTCCTGCAGGCAGGTAGACGAAATCAGAGAAAATTCAGCAGAAGCGATCCCGCGAAGATGTCCGTCTACTACAACCTGACGAACGAGAACATCGCCAACCGGCTGAATGCCCTCCCCTCCAATTACTGGTTCCCCAACCAAAAGGGGGACTACACGGACTGGGCGCTCAAGTGCCAACCCGACACTTCAGGCCTGAACACCATCCAGATCGCATTGCGAGCAACCGCTATTGCGTTCTTCATGGTGTACGGTCTCTACCTGTGGAGCAGGTTAGTCATTTTTCGTCGACACCTATTGTTGTTTAGTTTGCTCACGCATGCTCACCACTTGAGTGCCCAAGAACCCCTCGAATCAGACACAGACGAAAATCTGCAGCTTCAAGCCAGCACGTGTGAAGGCACATGAAGAGTTGAAGAGAAAGGACGTTAGTAATGCATATGGGCGCTGGGCAAGGTTAGGCAAATCGTTTCGGCAGTCAGCTGTCGCTCCAAGTTGGCAGAGAATTCTTCTTCCGGACGAGTTTTACAGAAAGCTGGTCGACTATCTTGATGCTACACACGCTTCCGTGCGATGAGATGGACTTCCGGTTTCCATTTGAGAGTGTTTGCGTAAGCGCGTACATGAGTGTATGTATATATGTACAGATGTCTTTCGTTTGACTTTGTCTTGTCCTGTCATGCATGTGTTTGCCCTGTTTCTTTCGAGAGAGTCATTTCGTGTGTGTTTTCATGTGTCTTCTTACCAAATTGTGTGTCTGGGTCTGACGCCATGTAAGAGAGGGCTCCCCACTTCATACGCCTATGAGTATAGTGTCTTTGTGTGCGTGTGTGTGTGTGTGTGTGTGTGCAGGTTTCCCGACCCCACCGTGGAAGATGTGCGCATGAAGAGATTCGCAATCTGTTCCTCATTGAACGCCTGGATCATGATGTTCACAGGTGGGTGCATGGGGCGACGTGCGTGTGTATGTGTCTATATACAGTCTGCATGTGAGTGGATGGGGAGAGGAGAAAGGGGTCATCCATCATCTCACTGAGTGACTCCGCTTGACTGTGAGTGACACCCCTCCCTACCGTCCATCAGGGTCCACTGAGAGTGCATGCCGGGAGAAATTAAGCAAAGGTTCCTCCCTCATGCTTGTGCGTGCGTCAGTCTTCCTTCCGTGTTGCCCCCCGTCCCTCCTTGCCCGTTTATCTACCTGTGTTTCTGCATGTCCCCCTCTGTGTGTGTGTATGTGTGTGTGTATGTGTATGTGTATGTGTATGTGTATGTGTATGTGTGTGTCTTCCTCGCAGGTCTGTTCAACATCATTCAGATCTCCCAGGCAGACGATGTGTTCCTTGACAACTGCTTCAGGGTCGACGTCGCCAAATATGTCCAGTGGTCCATAACCTGCCCTCTCCTGACAATCCAGATCGCAATTCTGGGAAATTCCTCCCCTCAGAGAATGGTCTGTAAGTCTTTCTCTGTCTGTCTGTCTGCCTGTCTGTCTGTCTGTCTCTCTGTTATTCAGAATCCGTCAAAAGATGCAGCATGTAGTCGGTGTCTGTCTGTCTATCAGTCCTCCCGTCGGACCTACCCCTCTTGGCCTCGTGAGAGCCCCTCTTTTTTAAGGTTGTCGTGGTGGGGGGCTCTATCCATCCATCCATCCATCGATATGATTTGCTCTATCCATCCATCCATCGATACGATTTGCTCACGTTTACTTTCATACAGAATTCTTTTTCAGGGAGCGCAAACACTATCCATCCATCCATCCATCCATCCATCCATCGATACGATTTGCTCACGTTTACTTTCATACAGAATTCTTTTTCAGGGAGCGCAAACACTATCCATCCATCCATCCATCCATCCATCCATCGATACGATTTGCTCACGTGACAATTGACGCCATTAATTCATCTGATCAATCGTTTTTTGCGTCGTTCGTTCCCTCCTTCACCCACTCGTTCGCTCGTTTACTTGTCCTTTCTCCACTCTCTCGGTCTTTATTTCACTGACTCACTCTCTCTATTCCTAGAAAGCATCAGCTGGGCCTGCAAAGAGTTGACCTATCGAAGTCTGTCTACTCATCTGCGCTGACTCTGCTACTGAATCTTTTGCGGCTTTTCGTTTCGTGCTGAAAGTCTTTCAGGACTGGAACTTCACACTCACGCATGTAACACTTTTATTTGGTTTTCTGGTCCACCATCAATGCAGCCTTTTGAAACCTGTTTTTCTTTCTTTCTGCCTGTCTGCCTGCGTGTATACGCGACCTTCCATGCAGATCGAGACCTTCCTCTCGACTCTGTTCATGCTCCTCCTGGGAGTGACCGCCTCCATCGCCCCCGAGATTTCGATCCGTCTGCCTTTGTTCTTCGCCTCTTTCTGGTTCTTCATGCTCCTGTGGGTCTCCTACTCCAACATCATCAAAGAGGCCACTAGAGACAGGGAAACCCTCTTCAGAGGATCATCCTATATCAGAAAGGTCGCCCTCTTTGTGCTCGTCTCCTGGACGCTCTTCCCGGTACGTCGGTGCTTCTTGCTTAACTGTAAGGGGCGGTTGGTGAGTGAGGGGTGCCTGTGTGTACGAACACACCAAAAGACCGAATCCATTGATTGATTCATTGCATTCATGTTTGTCCCGACGTCTAGATCGACGTCTGACTTCATGCCTGAGATTCGAATGAAACTATACTGTGCTCACGCGCATACACTCACTTACTTACTTACACTCACGCACACATGCTTGCGCGCTTTTGTGTAATGATGCCCTGGCGCTCTAACGCGCGCTCGCTGATTATTTGGATCTATCACTCACACACTGATTGACTGACGCACGCAGATTATTTGGGTCAATCACTCACACACTGATTGACTGACGCACGCAGATTATTTGGATCAATCACTCACACACTGATTGACTAACGCACGCAGATTATTTGGATCAATCACGCACACACTGATTGACTGACGCACGCAGATTATTTGGATCAATCACTCACACACTGATTGACTGACGCACGCAGATTATTTGGATCAATCACGCACACACTGATTGACTGACGCACGCAGATTATTTGGATCAATCACTCACATACTGATTGACTGACGCACGCAGATTATTTGGGTCTATCACTCACACACTGATTGACTGACGCACGCAGATTATTTGGATCAATCACTCACACACTGATTGACTGACGCACGCAGATTATTTGGATCATCGGACCTGAGGGAGCGAACCTCGTGAACGGGACTGTGGTCACTGGAGGAATCACAGTAATCGATTTCCTCTCAAAGGGCGCATTTTCACTCTTCATCTTCTGGGTGGGTTAGTCAGGCAGGCAGTGCGTGCGCGCGTCAGTGTGCGTGTAGACGTTTTTCACATACGGCTGCTTCATTAGACTTCGAAAGATGGGACTGTCCAATGAAGGATGGATTTTTGACGCAGACGATCGCAGATGCATGCGTCACCTCAACGCTCCTGGACTGAAACCCACCCGCATAACTGTCTCTCTCTGCAAGCATGCGCAAAGTCGATCCTTCTGAAGTAAGCAAAGTCGGTTCTTCGATGTCTAAGTAGGTTCTAGACACATTCATGCACAGCTAGGTGTGTACGTATGTATATGTGTATGTATGCGCGTACGACTGTGTGAACGTCTGTATGTGTGCAGGTGCGTTTGAAGTGGGGCTCCCAGATGTTGCCAAGAATATTTATGTATGTATATCTGTATGTATGTGTGTATGTGTGTATGAGTGTGTGAACGTATGTGTGTGTGCGCAGGTGCGTTTGAAGTGGGGCTCCCAGATGTTGCCAAGAATATTTATGTATGTATATGTGTATGTATGTGTGTATGAGTGTGTGAACGTATGTGTGTGTGCGCAGGTGCGTTTGAAGTGGGGCTCCCAGATGTTGCCAAGAATATTTATGTATGTATATGTGTATGTATGTGTGTATGTGTGTATGAGTGTGTGAACGTATGTGTGTGTGTGCAGGTGCGTTTGGA
This sequence comes from Chromera velia, assembly GCA_018398765.1. Classification (NCBI taxonomy): domain Eukaryota; family Chromeraceae; genus Chromera; species Chromera velia. The sequence continues at coordinate 13,154 of JAHBMJ010002398.1, read as the reverse complement.
GTGGGGCTCCCAGATGTTGCCAAGAATATTTATGTATGTATATGTGTATGTATGTGTGTATGAGTGCGAGAACGTATGTGTGTGTGTGCAGGTGCGTTTGAAGTGGGGCTCCCAGATGTTGAAGGGCGAGTTGGAGGATTGGGAGAAGGCCGACGAGGCGACGAGAATCGCTCTGCTGATTCAGAGAATCAACGCAGGGGACACAGGCTTCATGGCTTCTCTCTCTCCCGATCAGCTGGGCGCTGTCGTCAAGGTCAGTCAGTGAGAACATTCATTTTCAAACATCAAAAGAGAGAGAAAGAGAAAGTACGTCGTCACAAACAAACATCAAAAGAGAGAGAGAGAGAGAGAGAGTACGTCGTCACAAACAAACATCAAGAGATAGATAGAGATAGATACAGAGACAGAGAAAGAGAGAGAGAGAGAGAGAGAGAGAGAGAGAGGTTAACGTACAGAAACAGATAGACAGACAGATAGATCGACAGATAGAGAACGAAAAGAGGAGAACGCGGCACCAAGAAAGAAAGAAAGAAAGAAAGAAAGAATGGAAAGTGCAACGCACAGAAGAAATTATGGTTTGTTGGCCTCTCGCAAGAGCGTCAAGTCGTCAGTCGAGGTCAGTGAGTGAATGAGTCAGTGAAAGAGAAGTTCGATCCACAGCTCCCGGCCTTCAGGACACACGACACACACACACACACACACACACACAGAGAGAGAGAGAGAGAGAGAGAATGCAAGGATCAATATATGGATGGATGGATGGATGGGTGGATGGATGGATGGATGGATGGCTGAGTGGTCACGTGTATGAGTGGGTGCAGGATCCTGACTCGTTCGAGAAGATGATGGGACAGTTGGAGAACGAGAGGAAGACCCAGGACGATGACGACAAAGAGAAGGCAAAATTCGTTCGCAACAAAGGGTCAGTTTCTTTCTCTTTTTCTTTCTCTCGTTCTTTCTTTCTTTCTTTCTTTCTTTCTTTCTCTCGTTCTTTCTTTCTTTCTTTCTTTCTTCCTTTCTTTCTTTCTTTCTTTCTTTCTTTCGTCCTTCTTTCCTTCCTTCCTTCCTTTCTTTCTTTGTTTGTTTGTTGCTTTCTTTCTTTCTTTCTTTCTTTCTTCCTTGCTTGTTACCTAACCATCTACCCACCTCGTTCTGCTGGTCTCTTCTTGCCTCTCTCGCCCCCCCATTCGGCCCTTCCTCTTCCCATGCGGTTCTCCTCGTTGACCCTCTCTGTTTGCTTTGTGTCTTAATTGCTCTGCTTTCTGCCTCACTTCTTTCTTTCTGAGTCCATCGCCGATCCAGCCAGAGGTCTCTCTCTCCTCTCTTCTTCCCCCCCTGTCTTCATTTTTTTGTCTTCCTGCTTATCTCTGCAGCCGTATGGCGACTCAGCAGTTTCTCTCCGCCGCTTTCAAGGGAGGCGGTCTGGCTGCTCTTGCCACAGCGCCTCAGCAGGGACCGACTCCTGCAGAGATACAGATGCAGAAGCCGCCCTCGCCACAGCAGCAGCAGCAGATGCCCCCCATGCCCCCAAGAGACCAGCAACAGATGCCATACGGAGGCCAACCATCCTTCCAGGGTGCACCCAGCCACCAAACCATGCAGATGACTCCAATGGGCGCGACCAGCCAAATGCCGATGCAATCCATGGGAGCAACCACACCCTTTGGCATGCCCCAGGCTCCGCAGCCCTCCATGGGCGCCTCCATAGGCGGGTACGGACAACCTCAGCAGGTATGTCTGTCTGCCTGTCTGTAGGTTTACTACCCGGTCTGCATGTATCTCAGTGAGTGAGTGACTGCGTAGGCATCAGAGAGAAGCTTCGTTCACTGTTTGGTCTGGAGAATTCTTTTTCACTGCATAATGTGTTCGTCTCGCTTTCTTTTCACCTAGTTTTCTGAAGCCGTCAGAAAAGCAACAGAAACGGCTTCAAAGATGATCAGACGGATGGACAGACGGATGGACAGAGATGCTACTAAACATGCAGACAGACAGGACTCTCTTTTTTTCCGTCGTCTTTCCGTGTGATCATTCCTCTGGATTTTGATCAGTTTTTGCGTAGCTGCATCGGAAAGGAGAAGAAGAGCAAAGTGAAGAGGAGTTTTCTCTCACTGTTTTTCATGGACTTGCACAGAAAGAAATGTTTCTGTCTGTCAACCTGTCATTCCATCATCACGGTGTACACGTGTCGTTTTGTACCACCTAACCAGCCAGCGCATCTATTGTAAGGACAGCCTATCACTAATAACTAGTCTTTCTGCAGTCACTTGTTTCTCCTGCTGCACGCACCTAATGTCTTTAGATAGATGACGGGGTCCATGAATCCGTACATAGATCCTACAGTGAAAGGCAGAAGAAACAAAGAAAGGAATTTCGGCCCAAAAAAGAAATGTTTGTCTGTCTGTTTGGGTGAGTGTCTGAATGCAGGGATACGGAAACCAAGTCGCCCCTGTTCCTCAGTCCTTCAGCTCCGGCAACCTGATGCAGCAGCAGCAGCCGCAGCAGCAGTATGGAGGGGGGGGCATGATGCCGACACAGACACAGACAGACACGGGGGCTGTGGACTCTCAGATCGCGGCCCTTCAGAAGCAGCTCTCGGAACTTCGACAACAACAGGGGGTATGTCGGTCTGCTTGTCAGTGCATGGGGGGGGAGGGGGTGAGGGAGGGAGGGAGGGTAGGTGAGCTGTTCTCTTCTTCTGTGTCTCCCTAGAGCCTTCTCCAACGTGTGTGTCTGTGTGTGTGTCCGTGTGTGTGTGAGTGTGTGTGTGAGTGTGTGTGTGTGTGTGTGTGTGTGTGTGTGTGTGTGTGTGTGTGTGTGTGTTTGTTTGTTTGTTTGCACAATTGTTGATTCTATGTGTGAACTTGAGACGGGGGGAGGGAGACGCCTTGCACCCCCATGCGTTGTCGCAACTCTTTCTTTCTTCTGTTGTTTTGACTTCTTCATCTCCAGATCTCACACCAGCATGAGATCGGGAGGAAGGGAGGACTCGCGGAACAATGAGAACCTTGCGTGCCTGCTATCGGTTGGTGCACCTGGCTCGTCGTCGAACGTTCACTTGTGCGTGAATTCAGTGATTAATTGATTGATCGATACGTGTGCCTGTCCTGTCCATGTATCTATCTATCCATCCGTCTAGCTGCCTGCAGGGAAGTCGCGTCGGATTCTCTGAGCAGCGTTTTTTTTCATTTTTATACATAAATGAATTCTGTATGAAAAAGAATTCTGTATGAAACTGTTTGTATGAAAATGAACGCAGGGAAGTCGCGTCGGATTCTCTGAGCAGCAGGGTGGCGTCTCTATGCCCCCCTCCCCTCGCTCGGGCGTCTCGGAGAACGTCGACAACTTGATGGGCGGCATGACATACGACCAACAACAAATGATGATGGGACAGTTTGGGAGCCGACAGTATTAATTCAAACATACATGGATGGATGGGGTGCATGGATGAATGATATCGCAGGATGAGAGGACGGAAGGTAGGAGGCAAGAGTCAGAGTGGGTGGTTGGGAGGGGTGGGGGATTTGATTGCGACGAGACAGTCATGGGGAAACTCATTCGAGTTGAATTGAATGACTTTCTTTGTTTCTGTATCTCTTTCTTTCTTCCTCTCAGGATCGCCGCTTGAGTTCTGACTACTTGCACATTCGGGCATTACGGTTTCTTTCTGTTTGTCCGTCAAGTTTTTACTTACCCGTCCAGCCGCCTTTTAAATCCAATTCGAGAACGTTGTTTGTTTGTGAAATCAATCAACAGCAGCATGCAAGAACAGAGAGACAAAGAACGGTATGCATGAATGCATGAATACAAAAAAGACGAAAAGAAAGAAGGGAATTGACCGCATCGAGAGTGACTCACCCACCCACCCACGCACCTGACCACGGATCTTGACGCACGAAAGCTGAGGCGAAACACTTTGAACGGCCAACAAACAAACACACACACTCACATACACACACACACACACACACAGAGAGAGAGAGAGAGAGAGAGGGNNGGGGGGGGATCGAGCAAAGGTTTTGCTCATCCAGCAAGCAATGGGAGGAGCTTTTGATCGATCCATCGTATCGTCTCTTCTCTTCTCCTCTTGTCTCCTTTCGTTTCGTTTTATGATTTTCTACTTAACTGATTTGTTTTTTTTTTTATTCTCGTGCATCCATCCGCTCTTTGATTCGTTTGTCCATCAATTTTTTTGAAAATGACAGTGGACGCACGCCCGCATTGCAAGTATCTCAACCAAACCGAGTCGATCGATGAAAGGAATGCATGGAGCAGAAGGGAAAGAGGGGGGGGACACCACATTGTTCTGATCCTTAGAGACGGATCACAAGGGAAAAATAATCTGTAGCTGGTGAATGTCCGTCTCGGCCGGATCCAGCAAGACGTGTTGCTGGCAAAGGGGACATTTTTCTGCTGCATGGGTGCACGCTTCCTTTCTTTCGTCCTTCCACTTCTTCTGTTGGTTCTTCCTTTACAAAGCTGGCTGTCTCGACTGCAAGCAAAATACCTCTGTTCTGCTGTCTCATCTATGACTGACAGACGGTCAGTCAATCCATCAGCATGTGTATCCAGTAGATGATCAAGAGAAGACCAGAGAGAGATAGAGAAACGCAGCGAAGGTGAAAGGGAATAGTCATCCAGGAAGCCGGCCGGCTGAGTGGATCGACAGAGGAAGGACGAGACGATGATGGTGGCTTGCGAAGGAAAGGAAAGGAAAGGGGAAGAAAGTAAAGGAATCATTTCCCCCCCTCTCTCTCACTCCTCTCTTCTTAATTCTCTACTTCTCTTCTCTTCTCTTCTCTTCTCTTTGGCCCCACCAACAATTAAGCTGAGAAGAAAGAAGAGACAGAAAGGAAGGAAGGAAGGAAGGAAGGAAGAAAACAAAACAGAGGGAAGAGAAGAAGACTCCCATCCCTCCCTTGGTTCTGCTCTGTGTGTGTGTGTGTGAGTGACAATCAGATAACAGAATTCTTTTGCTGAGGTGAGTGAATTGTCTTCTCGGCCTGAGCTTAGCAGGCAGGCAAATGCGCTATACGCGGACTTTGAAGGAGTTCTGGCAGGCAGGCATTGACTTCTTTCTTTCCTTCCTTCCTTCCTTCCTTCTTTCTGTCTGTTGAAACCCACCGGGAATCGATCGGCCGAGTGAGTGAGAGCGCTTCTTCTGTCTCCTCTCCTAGCTACTTTCTTGATTCATGCATTCTCTCTTTCCCCTATAGGGTCCCTCGCAAGTACTCTAGACAATTAAATCCTGTGCAAGCAAAGGAGGGCTTCCACATTTTT
>JAHBMJ010002397.1:0-17416 GCA_018398765.1 Chromera velia | reverse complement strand
GGGGGGGGGGGGAGCACGCCCTCTGCCGTCAATGCGTCTGCAGCCCAAGAACAACAACCGAATGGATCTTCCCATGCTACAGGTCCCCAATCCGAAGTGCCTCCCAGTCAGCAAGCAGCTTCACCTATCACAGGGGAGGGGTTTTCACCCGACGATGTAGGGTTAAAGCTCCATGCCGAGGTATTGAGCCTTCTCTCTTCAGAGAGCGAGTCAGAAGAGGGAAAAGAAAATTTGATGCATGCGGCCCCTGCTCCACAACAGATCCCAACCCATCCATCTTCCCATTTGAGTGGGAACTCAAAAAAGCGTCCCTTTTCTCCGACAAGAATGCCATCTAAAAATGAGGGGGAGACAGACCCATCGTCTTCGAAGGCTGCACGGACGGAAGTTTGTGAAAAGCGTTCGTGGGAGGACTCCGCGCGTGTCCAAGTCACTTTCACGGTGAGTAGTCTCGGACCGTATCTGTGTGGGCTATGGTCTAGCGGGGCTCAGAAATATGCTGGTGTCTGCTTTTTCTTGCCAGAACAAATAAGCGCGAATAGAAACTTTTCTTCCACTGCGTACTTGTTTGAAAACACATGAAGTCAGACCAATAGGATTGTTCTCAATGACTGCGTGCAGCAAGTGACAGCCAACAAAGTGGCGTGTACCAATGTGTGCGCAAAGGCGCCGCCATCTCACATTCGAGGGCTGCTTGAGATCACACCTGAGGCGGTCAGTAAGACGCTTTTGGTGGTCTCTTAAGCAACGCAATCTTTTTTGGGCGAATGAGCGTGTGGTGGTGGTGGTGGGTGTATGTGCGTGTGTCTGCATGTGTATGTGCATCTGTGTGTGCGTGTCTGCATGTGTATGTGCATCTTTGTGTGCCTGTGTGCCTGCGTACGTGTGTGCATGCGTATGGTGTGTGTGTGTGTGTGTGTGTGTGTGTGTGTGGGTGCGTGCGTGCGTACGTGCGTGCGTGCTTGTTTGTGAATCTCTCCGTTGAACATTCACAGGCTCGGCAATCCTTTTCCGTTAGGCAATTGGATCGCAATATCAGTCTCCTGTCTTCACAAGTGTTCAAGTCACGGTTGCCTTCCATTCATCTTTCCGCAGGCCGCATCTGAAATCTTCAGGGCTGCAGTCATTGGTGAAGGACGGCTACCATGCTACGACTTCCATGCTTGGGGTAGGTTGTGACTTCTGCATGTGTATAGAAGACCCCCGTGAATTGAAGTCGTTGTTTCATTGTTCCAGTTGCCTTTGTGTCTCACCGTCAGCGATTCCCCAAGGTTTTTGAATAGCAAAGGCTTTATTTTTATTGGTCAGCGTCCGTGCGGTTTCGTAAAACAGAGCCTGCCCGAAATCCAGATTTGCCCTCCCTCTCTCACACACACCCACGCACACCGAGTGTCCGTCACAAGTGTCCATCCAGACCGCCCCCTCCTGTGTGTGTGCATGCATGTGTTTCCTCCAGGCACTTGCGCCTGTATGTTTGTTCACCTCTACTTTTCTTCAGTCTCTCGTGTGCCAAAATGCACTGGGTGCTTGATTCTGCTAGGTTGTCTCTTCCTGTACCCCGCTCTCTGGCTGTGCGGGAAGCAGATTCATCTCATTCTGTGATACACCCGATGCACTGCAACTGCTTTTCGTTGCAGGTCATTGCGAGAATGTGGGAGAGTGCCCATACTCTCACGAGAGGATGGGACATTCACACGAGGCCCGTTCGTTCGCCAAGGAACATTTAGGACGCCTGAAAAAGGAAGTGAGGGAGAGACGGGAAGAAAGCGAAAAGATGTGGTGGTTCGAACAAGTGACTAGACTCATGAGAGAGGAGAGGGAGAAGCTAGGAGCACCGGGAGGGGGAAATACTTTGAGCAATTTTCATGGGCCAAGGCCCAGACCTCCGCCCGCTCCTCCTCGCCCTCCTCTGGTCCCCCCTCCCCCTCGAGGGCCCCCACCCACGCCTCCTGGCGCTCCCCCTCCAAGAGGTGTTGCACAAGATGTCCCGGTAGGTCGTCTGTCTATACGTATGTTTTTAAGTTTCTCTGAGTGTCGCCTCTCTCAATGCACTCAAAGAGCAGTTGCTCTGTTCTTCTTGTCTTTGACTTTTCTCTCGCCTGATCGAGCTGTCTTTGTATTCTTTCTCTTTTTTGATATACAGTCTGTGATCGCAAAAGGAAAGAGAAGAAAGAAGACGAGGGAAAAAATAAAATTCCTGTGGTTCAGACAGACGGACACTCGAAGGTCGGGAGAAAAGGCACAATGCAAAACAGATACCAGCAAATCGACGGATGAAGAAAGACACAGACACGCAGAAAGGTAAGAAAAGAAAAACGACCAATCGAAAATAGGGTGAATCGGGGGAGAGAGAAAGAAAAGAAGAAGGAGAAAGAGAAAGCGGGAAAGAAGGACTGACAGGCAGACAGACCGACAAACAAAAGGAAAGAAGAAGGGGGGGGAAAAGAAAGAGAAAGGAAGAAAGGCAAAAAAGGAGAGAGGAAACAACAGGAAAAAAGTGGGCAAGCACAAACAGACAGAAGACAGAAAGAAGGGGAAAGGAAAAAGGAACAAAATGGCAAACTAAGAGAGGTAAGCAAGAAAGAAGGGAGGGAAGAAAGAAAGAAAGAAAGAAAGAAAGAAAGAAAGAAGGAAAGAGAACAAAAAGAAAGAGACTAGGAAAGAAAGAAGGAAATAGAGGGAGAGAGAGGGGGAGGGAGGGAGAGAGAGAGAGAGAGAGACTAGGAAGGGGAAAAAAAAGAAAGGAAAGACAGAAAGAAAGGAAGGAAAGAAAAGAAGGAAAGAAAGAAAGAAAGAAAGAAAGAAGGAAGAATGAACGAGCGAACGAACGTCACGGGCGAACGAAAGAAACGGGAGAAAAACAAAAGGCTTTCTGACAGGTAATGTGACCACGCGGGGACGAAAGGAAGTACACAGACCTAGGGTAAAGCTCCTTCTCTCTCTGCATGTGTATGTCCATCCCTGGTGTCTATCTCCTTGTTGGTGTCTGCGTCAGCATTCGTGTAAGTCATTTTGCGTCTTACGAGCCTGCCTATCAGCAGCTTCTGTCCAGTTGTACGCTCCGGGAGTTGCTTCCACTGCTCATAAATTGATGATCTGTATGTCTTTCAACATGCAGGGGGTCCTTTACATTCAGAATGCGCAGAACAGGAAAGAGCAACAGGTCCCTGGTGTCTGTGGTTTTCCTTTTCGATGTCCTGTTCCATCAACAACCGCTCTGACCTCCTTATTTGGACAGCGTTCTCACCATACGCTGTCGATGCCATCCCCCCCCCCCCCCCCCCTCCCCGGCCCCCCCCCCTCCTAGCGTCATGAGGCTTCGTAACAATTGAAGACATGTCACCGTCACATGTAACTCTAGTAAGATGTTCTGTAGCCAGCTGACTTTGAGTCAAACTAGAAGTAAAACGACGGGACTTTGAGGTTCATCTGGCAAGCTTTCAATAAATTCAATCTTCCTTTTTGAAACGATCGATGACTTCGCCTTGAACACGGTGCCTTCGGACTGTTTCTATCACATCATAAGGTTTAAATTGGGCTTTCCCCAAAATATGTTCCATCGTAAACTCTTCAATTAACCAAACTATTGCCCCCAGAGCTAGTGCTGGAAAGTTAGTTGGAAACGAACAATATATCAGTTTCTTGAGAATCCTGCATGGTGAGAATCACTTCCTCAATTTTTATATGTATTTTATAATCTAGTTCAGAATCTGAAGATTCTGAAACTTCAAATCTAATTAATTTTAAATCCTTGTTTCGAATTACTTTTGATACGTCAGGCTAGACGTCAGGGCCTACTACCGGCTTAGCGCTACGCGTATGTACACTGGTGCCTATTGCCTACGCTATTGGTGCCTTAGGCTAGTTAAGTCGGACTTATATTAGTCACTTAGATTAACTTCTAGGACTATAAATGTAACGGTACATTGAACTAATAATTGAACTAGTGATTGAACCATGAGTGATTACACTTTTTGCTGTTTTTAGTGCAGTTTAAGACATGTACCATGCAACTAAACTAACTACTAGTAAACTCTCTAGTAAACTCTAGACTAAACTAAAGATCATGCTACAAAGGTGTTTAGTCACTTGTGATTAGAATATATTTAATTATCCTATGAAGTGATTGAATATGATTGAATAAAGTGATTAATTAGCCAAAGTCCGATTCTTACTAGTTTTTAATACCTTTGGTCATTCTAATGGTGCGTAGTTTTTTTTTACGTTATAAAAACAAATGTTTTAGGAGTAGCTTAGAGGCTTGTGCACATCTAGTACACTGCATGCATGGCCCAGCCCATGCAGCCCAGGCCAGCCATGCATGCGCTAGCGCGGCCTACCGCTCCTACTAGTGGCCGCGGCCATCGGTGCATATGCATTCGGAGCCGAATAGCCGATTGTACATGTTGCATAAAAAATTGGGTCTTCATGCATGAGTTTCAAACACAAGGTAAGATGCAAACTTAAAGTCACAGCAAGCCATGATACTAGTCTGAGATGACTGAAGCCTGACATGTTCAGACGATTAACTCTATAGTTTAAAAATGAGTCAAGTGGATGTACGAAACTTCTTCAAAGCAGTTCAGCCACCGCTCGGCAAACCTGTAGAATCGTATACATGCCATTGCTACGGGACGACAGCCAGAAGCAGCAGAAAGACATCCAATCTTTGGACTCACCTTCGAAGCTGCAAAAAGAAGACAGAAAAAATCAAAAAAACAATCGCTACTCAGCATCAGAATGAGCTTAAAAAGAAAATTGCAAAGATGAGAAATAACGCCACTCTGCCTCCTCACGTTGTCTCCACCACTATGGAGGGTGAGGTTCCATTTCCTTCTTCAGTGAAGATGTACTTGAATGATCTTCTTGTTAAGTGGCTGAAGAAAGAAGTCAGGAAGCAGGGGGAATCCTTTAGATTAGATGGATGGAAGGGATAGTGAATGGAAAAAACATGGCAACATACCAAGACTGTGACAACCGACGTTCGTACATCAGCATGCGTGAAATTGCGTGGTGGAAGGTGGTTCAACGAGAAACAGCAAGGCCCCCAAAGCCCGCACCAATTAGATCGGGCCCCAGTACTCCAGTACGGACTCAGTCTGGAGGTACAAAAGCGAAGGGCCGCCCCCCGGCCAAAAGATGAAATTTAAAAAGGGGGGCAACGACTCAACGAGTGTCAATTGACGTCGATGTGTGCATGTTTTTCTTATTTGTATACGCGTTTGCATGATATTTTGATTGATGTCTACATTTATATCTTTGCATACATCTTTTTGCTTGTTTGATAATGTACCTAGATAATTTTTTGCTTGACAGTGCTTATGGTGTTTTGGTGTTTCGCGTTTGAATGCTGAAAGTGAAAAAGAGTGCATCTTACGTAGTGCATACAGTAAGGCCTCCTTTCGCTATACAGTGTGTACTGCAGTGTGTATGCATGTTTTGGTATAGTGTGTGCATATTCATGCAATAAGAACGTATATGAACTTTCAACCGCATATTCATATGATATGTTACTTGCTAGTTTAATAAGTTTATAAATTGTAAGATTTTATAAAATTCTAGTAACACTGTAACACAGTCTAGTATAGTAACACTACTGCCTATTAACAGTGCCTAACAGCTAGATAGCTCCTGTTTATCTTTTTCAAAACCAATTTTTTATAGTTACAAACTGTGTTAAAAAAAAAATCAAAAATGTAGCCCAGGGACCCCCCTTTAATTAATTTAGGAATATGTTTTTGAATATATTCCTGATTATATTATTTTTGAAGTAAGTAACTAGTGAATAAATATATTCTATGATTAAACACCTTTGTCATGCTAGAGATTATGCACATTATATCTACAGCACATAATATGAGAATCGAAGAGAAAAGAGCAGAGAGAGAAAGAAAAGGAGAGAGCAGATTCTCAGAGGTCTGCGTGATGGGGGACTTCAACGCCCGCACTGGAAAGAAAACTCCTCTGATAGTCTGGACAAGGAAGAGAGGGGGAGAAGGGGAAGAGTGGGCATAAACAGGCGGGAGAGAGGAAGTTTTCAGACCGGAGAGGGAGTCTGAAGACGAGACGGAGAACACGAAGGGAAGGGCTCTTATTCATTTTTGTAAGATGGTGGGCATTGTTCCTCTGAATGGACTGAGGCGGTGTGCGGTCGAAGAGGGGGATGAGAAGGTAGCTTTCAACTTCGATGGATCGTTTACCTTCGACAGGGGGGGAGACAGAGGGAGGTCCCTGATCGACTATGCATGTATGTCTCCTATGTCTCTGCCATCTGTTCTTCTTTTTTTTGTATTTTGTGTGTGCTTAGCTCGGTCAGACCATTTAGCTCTTAGATTAGTCCTGAGGGAGGAAGAAAGAGAGAATGAGAGCGGTGAGGGAAGAGGAAACGAGGAAGAGAACGAAGCCAACCAAGAACAGAACAAAAAGAAAAGAAGAAAAGATAGGCGAAGAAAGATAAAAAAGAGGGAAAAAAGAAAGAAAAACGAGAAAAGAGAAGATCAAATCAAGCCAAGATGGAAGGGAACGCTCACAAAGAAAGGAGAGGAGAGGTATCTCCAAGAGCTTCAGAAAAGAGTGAAGGAGGAAAAAGTGAGTGAGGTCTTACAGAAAGCAATGGATATGGAAGAGGGAGAAGAAATAAAGAAAGACTTGCTCGATAAAGCATACCAAAAGTTCCAACACATCAGAGAGAAAACCTTTATGTGGGCAACAAGGAAGGAGAAGAAAGAAGAAAGAAAAAGGGAGAGGAAAGAAGAGCCAGCAGAAGCGCTGAGAGGGGAAGGAAGAAAGCAAATAAGAAAACTCAGAAGAATAGAGAGAAAAGTGAGAGAGGAAATCAGAGGCCTGAAAGCAGAAAGAGAGCAGAGGGATGAACGAGAAAACGAGAGCAGCACCTCAGCTCAGGAAGGAGAAAGATTGAGACAGACATATGAAGAGAGAAGAAAACAGTTAGTCATGATAGAGAGAGCACTGAGAAACGCGGTGACGAGAGAGCAACGGAAGGCAGAAAAGAGAAAGGTGGAGAACATAAGAGCCAAAATAAATGAAGGAGGCTGCTGGAAGGTATGGAGGAGACTCGGTGAGGAAGACAGGAGGGCAGCACTAAGAAAAACAAAAGACAGCATGACGACCCAGCAGGTAACAGAAGGTTTCAAATAAACGTATGAGCTGCCAAAGGAAGAGAAAGAAGAGAGAAAGAGGGAACAAGAAAGAAAAATGACAGTGAGTAGAGTGATTAAGGAGAAAGGATGGCATATAGCAGAGGAAAAGGAGGTAAGGAAGGCAATAAAAAGAGCAGGCAACCCCAGAAAGGCCGCTGGGAAGGATGGAATGCCCCCAGGAATGCTGAAAACGATGGAAAAATCGACTGAGCTGGTATCTTTGTATGTTTTGTTAATTAATGTTGCATATCGTTTTAGCTGGTGGCCGAAAGGGTGGAATGACTTGCCGGTGACGGCCCTTCCAAAACCAGGTAAGTCACTCGCACTAATTGGGGGATGGAGGGGAGTGCACCTGGTGGTAGCAGATGCGAAATAGGGGGACATGATCATAAGAACAAAGGTGGAAAAGGAAGCCAGACAGACGCCATGGCAGTTCACATACAAGAGAAAGACAGGCACATGCAATGCAATTTTTCTTTTGCTGTTCGTTATTGCTCGAATGAAAGTGCTCAGTGTTGCTTTTGTTGACTTCACACGGGCTTTCGACGAAGTGAGGCTGGAAAAGTTAAAAGAGAAATTAAGAAAGGCAGGGGTGGAAGAAGGTCTGATCAGATGGGTTGAGGCCTCTCTGGAAAAAGTGAGGGCACGGGTGAAGGGAACGAGTATGTGGTATCCGGAAGACAAAAGACTCAAGCAAGGAGGCCCGAGCGGCCCTTCCCTTTACTCTGTGTACATACATGACTTGCCAGAGGAAGTAGGAAAGAGGAGAGGACAGAGACGACAGACCGACAGACAGAGGCCAAAGGTGCCGGCAGGAGAAAACGGGAGGTGGGTCGATTTCCTTGCCCTTCTATTTGCAGATGACACAACACTCCTCGAATCCTCAAATAGACAGTTAAACCTTCTTCTTTCGAACCTTGTAGCCTTTGCAGAACCTCTCCGTCTTCTATTCTCTGACAAGTCGAGATTGGTCCGGTTTGGCCGCATCGCATCAAGAGAGAAAGAAGAAGTTAGACTGGGGGAGATAATGATAAAAGAAGCAAGAGAGCAACCCTACCTGGGACTAGTCCTATCCACCGACTGCAACCTAGAAACCATGATGGAAGCGCGGTCAATCAAAGCAGAGAGATGCATGCAGGGACTGATGGGGAAGATAGGAAGGGAGGGAGGGATTCCACCCGCTGATTGCTTCAATATATTTAAACAGACAGTGCGCGCCGTATGGTTGTATGGATGTGAAATCCATGTATGCCTAGATAGTGCGTATACAGAATTCGACGAGAAGCAAAGGAGATTTGTAAGGTTTGTTTTGCGTTTGAGAAAGAAAGAGAATTGTGATACGCTGATGATGGAAGGAGGTTTCATTCCGATCGATCTTGAAGTAGCTTCCAGAACGATCCGATGGGCAGGGAAGGCTTTAAAGGAGAGAAGAAACGAAGCGGTAGGGCAGACAATCCTCACATGCCTGAGAGAGGGGGTAGAGAACGAAATGGGGGGAGGGAGAGGAATGCATCCTTTTCATCTTTTCCCTCATCTGAAGCAATGTGCACAGGCACTCTATACAGACAGAGGAATGCACCCTTTTGCAAGGGAAAGACTAAAAGGAAGCGTAGGGCAGAGAGGAACACAGGTAGTTAACGAGAGAGTGGACGGGATAGAGAGATAGCTGCTGAAGAGAACAAAAAATGAGCTAGACGAGAAGAAGAGAGAGGCGTTTGCACATAGAATAGAAAGAAACATAAGAGAAAAGAGCAGTCAGGAGAAGGCAGAACTGACAGGAGTGATGATGGCTGACGTGTACAAAAAGGTCTCAAACGGAAACCGTCTCCACCTTTCTTTGTTTGAAGACAGAGCAGGTAGAAAGGTTGGCTCGACAATGAAAATAGACAGAGAGAGAATAGGGAGAGCCCCTTTTTGCTATATAAGAGTGGCACCGTGATCAAAACACAGGAGGAGAGCAGCATACAGGATAGGAGACAGGGCTGTGGCTGCGACTCAGGGAAAAATTCCAGTAAGGGGGGGAGAGAAGGTGCCGTTACAGAAAAGGATGTGCCAGTTCTGTTGAGGGTGGTTGGGATTCGAGGTGGTGGAAGATAAAATCCATCTGGTGAGAGAGCAGAGATGTTCAGAAAGATAGAAGAGAAATGGGATAGCAAGATGGAAGAAAGAGCCAGAAAGGCAGCTACAGAAAGAGAAGGGCTCAACAGAGAAGAGGGAAAAAGGGATAACTCGACGCTTTTCTATTTTCTGTTGAATGAATGTCATGCCGGAGTGGATGAGTTTTTGGGATGGGCGTCATTCAGACGGAGGGTGTTTGAGGAGTGTCCAGGACGGTACGGACACATAGAGGGAGACGCTCTGGCGGCCAGACATGCAGGAATCACCGGAAGGCAGCGGGCGATCGAGAGACTAACAAAAGAATATGAGGAGACAATTGATAACCTAGAGATGACCGAAGGAGCGTTAGGGTGGAGAAGGAGGGAGCCGCAGAAGAAGATTGATAAAGCAAACAAAAAGAGTGAGGAAGCCCAAATCACATGCCGTTTCAGATCAATTTTCAGGCCGGAAAGCCAACGCGGATCCAGAGCCGTGGCTCGAACAACGAACAATCATGCAGCAGCGGCCAGGGCAACAGACTCTGGCGGGCCCCGAGGGCGGGGTCTGATACCTCAGCTTAGGCTGGGGAACGCCCCGCCCTGCTAGCTCTGGCGACAGATAGACATAGCGGGAAGGCCCTAGGATGGAACATATCAATCAATCAATCAATCAATCAATGATTGTTTAATTCAAAATTTAGTTAATTAGTTTACTAGTTGGTTAGTTTCTAGGTTAGTTTAGTTTTAGAAGGAAAATTAGAAGTAAAACTAACTTAGTCTAACTAGTAAACTAACTAAATTAAGAGCACCCGGTCCTAGATACAGATTTGACCTAGGATTTGACTACGAGTAAAGAAGCTAGTAAAGAAGTTGAACTAAACTAATTGAAGACCACGCGTAGAATTGCCGTAGATCTGTAAAGTTATGTAAAGTCATTACCTAGATATATGACAAACCTATTATAGCTAAACTTAAAATACTCATTACATATGCAAACTCTTGTTTTTTTTGTGTTTTTTAAAATTTTATACAGAAATTGATTATACTCATGCAGTCAATCAATTTTTTTTCAGTCTGAATCAGTCATTGGTTCGTGCGTCTGATCGATCCATCAGCTTGCCAACCGGCCTTTTGTATTCAATGTTTCTGCATACCGGCTTGTAAGGAGACAAGGGCGATGAGTTCGATCATTTGATTGACCAACTTTGGGGCTGTCTCCGTCTTGTCCCGTTTAGTTCCTGTTGCCTCCGAAGCGGGGGTTGAAAGTCTGGGGACGCTGGACGGCAGGGCGAGCGACAATCTTGATCTTGTCGCCGAGACCCTCCATGTCGAGCTCCCTGAAGCAAAAGAAGAAGAGGGAGGGAACAGAATCGGTTGGAAGAGAAGTTGAGAGACCAAGAAGGAAAATCAATAGTGCATGGCCAGGAAAAACTCCTGGGGTACCCGTCAGCATGCAACACGACACAAGATCCAGCAGAAAAGCGGAGAATGACAGGAGCGTCAGAAGGGAGAGAAAAGACAAGCGATCCGACCACAACTCGTGCTCACTGCGTCAAAAAACAAAAAAAAGAAGCCTTGTTGGGTGCATTTTTGGCGAACTGCATCCAGAGAAAGAATGCCTACGCCCGCCTGTCACCACCGTATTTCCGACTCCTCCGCATACGGCTTTCCCTTTTGGTTTGAGTCTCTGCTCTGCTTCATTTCTGCATTTGTCCGTGCTGAGCTTCTTATCCCTCGTCCTTGCTTTTTTCCATGACCTGCTCTGTTGCTCCCACTGCGACTTTCGTCGTCCCCTTCGAGTAAAATTCCCTCGACCCTTCTTTTTCTCTTCTTCAGCGGCTCCACCCCCAAAGTTGTTCAGTTGATCCTCTGGTCGCTGAGGGAACGCTCCCCTATACGCCCCCAAACCGCATCCATATCTTTCACAGTCCCCTTCCACTCCAAGATCGAAACCAAAACAGCAGCAAAGAGGTGCGTGGAGCGTTAACCCAGGACTCCATCAAACACCTTTCTTTCTCGAAGTTACAGGTCCACCCTCATTCATCTGACCCTCTCCGGCCGCTGACTTCCTCATTCATCCACATCTTCTCTGGTCACTCCTCGGTGTCTTGCAAGTCAAGAGACACAGATTGAAGACCCCCTCCTCACTCTCCTAGTGTATGAGATCAGCAGGCAGGCTCCAGTCAATCAATTTTGCCCTCACGTTCCCCTCAGCTCGACGCTCTGCTGTAATTCCCGCTACAGGGGCCCAGACGACTGCGGAAAGCAAAAAAGTCACCGGCACATAGGACACGCAAAGAGACAAAGAGAGAAAATACAAGAAGCTGCCCGACTGACTTGAGCATATCCATGGTGTCCTGATCGACAGGGATGGTCTCCACGTCGATCTCGGAATGCTCCGGGATGAACTCCATGCGTCTGCAAAAAAAAGGAAAGAAAACCAGGAACATCAATCTCAATGGTCATGCCTCGTAACACACAAGGGAAACGGATGCGGAAGGTGAAAGCAAAACCACTCAAATGCAGAAATTTCATGAACTCTGTTTGGAGTACTGCAGCCTTCTGAGAGAGGAGGAAATCGCTAAAACACACCGGAGGTCGAAAAAGAATATCCGCCACACCCAGAGAAAGTTCGGGGAGAGCAATGCACTCTTTGAGGAGTCGCGACAAAACGCGGGGCATTGGAGCTAGAGCCCAAGACATACACCCGAAGAAGATTTAAAAAGGAGCCGAAAAGAAGAAGCCAAACAGAAGGTGAGAGGCAGAAAAGGTCCCGACAGCCTCATCAAACGACGGGAGAGGATCCCGCACAAAATTGAAGAGCAAGTCAAACGCTGCACTAAGAGCTGCTCAGACATGTTCGTTCGATCTGATCTTCGCTTCCACAGGACCAACACTCGTACAAAGTTATGCGTGCGTCTCTGCAATCACCGCAGTCTGAGAGCAGCGGAAAGACAGGCCGCTTGACTGACCTCTCACGCTCCTCCTCCTGGAGCTTCAGAGAGATGCCGCGCACAGGGCCCTTCTGGATGCGGCGCATCAAGTGCTGCACAAAAACAGGCAACGTGGGAAGAATCACTCAATGGACGTCAGAGCGAGAGAGAGAGAAGCAGAAGACCAGACAGAACATACGCGGGCCCGTCGACTTACAGTGATGAAGCCGGCAATCTTATTGCGGAGACGCTTAGAGGGGATGACGGCCACCTCCTCGGAGATCTTCTTGTTGATCTGGAAGTCCAGAGTCAACCTGCAGGGAGGGAGGGAAAGCCAAGAAAATGTCACTCGATTTCGTACAAACAGCTTGCGGTTGTCGACCAGAAATGCTGGAAAAAGCTCTCTGTTCCTTTTCATTGCAGCCTAACACTTCAATCTGGACTTTGGTAGCTTGCACAGTCATTTGAAACCTCTGGGCCCAAACTCACTTGGAGTAGTACTTCTCCACGATCTGGCGAGCCGCCTTCTTGACGGTCTTGGTTCTCACGCGCCCCTGCAAAGAGGAAAAACAAACCAAAGACACAGATGAGCTTGAGGAGAGCAAGGAGGGGCAAAATCGGCGAGGAATGAAGACTGACCATGTTTGCTTTCTTTTCAAACAATGCAAGGGGTTCTGTGTTGGCAAGGTCAAAAATGGATCGAGCGGTTTCTCCAGCCATCCCAGTGCGTCAAATGGGAGGCGCCGTGGCGCCGCCGTAGATGGCTCCTTGGGCGCGCCGCATATGACGGGCGCCGCCCGTATCGCCTCGACATGCAGTCGATCTCCTCGAATTCCAACCGCGTCGGACGTCGGACCTAAGTTCCTGACATGTTCCTGACTGTTTGATCGACGTGTCAGATGCATCCAGATGTTCGACCAACTGCGTGCTCCATGCTTCCACCAGCACAAAGTGTCAGAGATCTGAACTTGAGAGAGAATGTAGTAAACGAGAGGCTTCTGCGGATTCGTCTCAGTACAGAAGTTCAGTCAGTCTGAGTCTTGAGAGCGGACCGGATCAACCGCTCCGACTGACGTCTATGGAACGAACCGAAACGTCTGAGTCATCAAAATGGCCCAGCTTATCAACCGGCCAACCAAAATTGAGCATCAAAAATTTCGATGTATGATTATGGATGCTCCAAACAACGACAACATTCAGGTGTACATCAAGGTGTGTAGCCACTTCATGAAGCAACACCCGCAAACCCATGTCTGGCAAAGCCCACACAGAACTTCCCACCTGCTGTATCTTGCAGGAAATGCATGGATTTGGAGTGACGGATGTTGTCAGGACTTGTGAGCCGACCTACAATGATGCAATCTTGGAGCAAGCAGGAATCCACTGCCACGTCAGTATGTTGTTCGTCATCTTCTGTTCGTCCTTGTCGTCAGTTCTCCGTCCACTCTTCGCTTTCGAAGCATCTGTCTACGCTCTGCCTTCCCGACACATACATGCACGCAAACACATAGGTGGATACACAAAGATGCCGACAAAAATCACGGACGGACGAAAGGAAAGGCATACAGAGAAACAGACCAACGGTCAGACTGACAGGGAAGGTCGACGGGCATTTACATCATGATTGACTTCGGGCGGTCTCCATTCCTGGAAGATCTGTTTTTTATTTTGTCTCTATGTGAAACACTGAATCACGCCATCCCCACGTGATCTAGAGCAGAGAGAGAACTTGGGCGTTCATGTGTGTGAAGGGGTGGTTTTTGGTCGTGTGTTATTTGTCCTTTTCATGAAGAGGGGGCAGAGACCCCGACAGGCACTGAAGTAAACAGAGAGAAACAAAGACGCCCAGACAGACACGCCGACCGACAGACAGACAGACAGATAGGAGCGATTGATACAGAGATAGACCAACACGCGTGCGTCTAAACAGAGTCTCTCCCTGTGTCCCCCTCTTCAGTTGTCCACGTGCACAGTTTCTCGTTCTGCGCTTACATGTGTGTTTTCTTTTTCAACCTGGAATCTTGAGACTACTTTTTTCACTTTGTCTGTCGCTGTTCAGACGACCCTTTTTGTCTTCCCCGCACATCCCTTTTAACGGATTCACTGTGGAACTCTCGTGCGCGCGCTCTGTGACTGTCCGTCTCTCTGAGTCTGCTTTTGCGCTTGCATTCTAGTCGTGCCTCGACTCTCTCTTTGCCCGGGATGTGCATTGATCTCTGCCTCCCCTCCGCCTCTGCTTCCATACCTGGTCTGACACTGAGAAGCTGTCTCCCTCTTTTGTGTGTTCACCACGGAACTTCCTGCATCTGTGTAACGCTGTGTCTCTCTGTCTCCCTGTCTATTTGTATGAAGGCAGAAGGAAAAGGTACCCTCCATCTGTGTGTTTATCCTCAAACAAACAAACTGTACCTGCAGGAGATGGTGTTTCCCGACGGAGACCCTCCACCAGAAGAAGTGATCCGGCAGTGGATGACTCTAGTCAAGGAGGTCTACTCCAACAAAAAAGGTGCGGTCGACGGAACGTGGGGGGCAGTTGCGGGGTGCCAGCCTGGCCATCGCCTCTCTCTCTCTCTCTCTCTCTCTCTCTCTCTCTCTCCCCCTCTCCCTCTCCCTCTCTCTTTCTTCCTTCCTTTCTTCCTTCCTACGATGTGGTGTACGCGAGAGAAAAATTCGAGAGAAAGAGGACGACATGCTAATCATATGTCTGATCACCGCACCGGCGTTCAGTCTTCCTTTTCCTTCAACACCCCCCGTGCCTTTCCCCGCCCGCCTCTCCTCTTACCTTTGCAGGGGCCATCGCGGTCCACTGTGTTGCGGGGTTGGGGCGAGCTCCTGTTCTGGTGGCTGTAGCACTGATAGAACGCGGCATGGAGGCAATGGACGCGATCATGTTCATCCGACAGAACCGAAAAGGTGAGGTGAGGTGAGGTGAGGTGGAATCGGCCTTGAATTCCTTCCGACTTTCTTCTGGTCGGTCGAGCGGGGCTGCATGGATCGAGAGACGCCGTACGCATGGATGGATGGTGGCAAGGCAAAACCAGGTCTTTTCCCCGAGTATTTCATGGACTGCATGGGTGGAGGGATGGACAGATGGGTCATTGCTAGACTGTGGATTCTTTCTGTTGTTCTCTTTTTCCCTTTTCCTTCCTTTTCCTTCTTTTGCTTCTGTTCTCCCTTTCCTGCCTTTGTTTTGTTTGTTTGTTTGTTTGTTTCTTTCTTTCTTTCTTTCTTTCCTTCTTTCCGTCTCTCTTCCTTTCTTCATGTTTCTGACAACACTTCCCCCCTCCCTCCCTCCTCCCCCCCCTTTCTCCCTTCCTCCTTCACTCAGTCCCTGCAAATCCCCCCCCCCCTTTTTTGTTTTTAATTTGTGTCTACCCGCAACTGCATGCAGGGGCCATCAACCAGCGCCAACTGAGGTTTCTGGAAAATTACAAGCCCAAACACGGCGGCACAAAATGTAAATGCACTATCATGTGATTTGAACCGACGTTGTCCTCTACTGTGAAAAGCTTCGTGCGACCGATCGGCTCTTTTTATCGATGCGGATGCTGCACCGCTGAGTGGCTTCTTTTTGAGTGCATAATCGCTTGGTGGAAGACTGAGTAAAAGAGAGTAAAAAAAAAATGCAAACCCCTATCGAAGCTTTCTAGGTATTTCTAGGAAGCTTTTCATATATTTTCATTTATCGTCTATACCGCAGGTCGTTGTAATTATTTAACCAGTTATTTAATATTATTCATTGAATTTCGTTTTTTTAATGCGCATTACGTTTACGATACCAGTGTGATGTAGCAGTCTAACGTAACTTGAGTCTAACTTACAATATAGAAGTTACATATTAAGTTACCCAAGTGAATTGCTGTTGTAAAGAACCGAACTGCCTCGTGTGCTAGCTCATACGTTAATGAGCTCTCGATCTTGCATCCGGCATGCATATATGGGCTAGCATACGGGGGTACCAGTGTATTATATAATTGTACTCTATATTACATCCGCCGCGTAATACACCGAATATGCAACATGCATACCAAAAAAGTTAAAAAAAAAAAAAAATCAAATTATGTGATAATTATGTGTGAAAGAATATTTAAAAATATATGGTATCACCCTCCAATCTTACACGTTTTGGAGGGGGATCTAGAAGCGTATGTTAGGGCATATGGATGGACTCAAAGGTACTTTAACGGTAAATATAACGAATCAACAGCTAGCACGCTGTCTCGCCAAGATGCCTGTCTCATTTCAAAACGCTTCTCCTGGAAAGTATCAGTCTAAAGGGCATGTGCCGCACTTGTCTTCTCTAGTCAGACCAGTCCAATACAGTGCTATGCTGTCAGTGCATCCTAGAGTGCATCCGACAAGCTGCAAGGCCATACCACTGGAGTTCGATGTTGAACCAAGACTGAGAGGGTGAAGAGGGAAGCGAAACTTCTGAAAGCTGCGAAAGAATGGTTCGGTACGACTTAGACTGAGGTTGACGGCGAACGTACGACGCTCAGTTCCCTTGCAAGGTTGAATTTGCGTTTGAATGCAGCTGCTGCCGTTCTGCTTCCAAAGGGAGTCGCAGAGCGAGGGGTTGTTTCGTTGCTACTTGCTCGGCGATCAGATGGTGGGGGATCCGTCAAAAGAAAACCCCCAAAGAAAAAAAAAACCTGTTATGAACAACCGACATGTCACACGAGGCACAACATTGCATGACATCAAAGAAAAAAACGACGGACACGAAACGAACCACCTGATCGCTTTGCTTTCACAACGCTCCCCCCCCTTCAATCTTTGCATCTTGACTGCTTCACCACGCTTTGCCTGGGGCGCTTTGATGGCGTAGAGCACCTACTCCCGTGATGTCTCCCTCTTCATGTTCTTCTTTGATTCTCCGCAATGCTATCAGTCAGTCAGTCGCAGTAGAGGCACAAGAAAGAAAACGAGGGGGGCGGACAGGTAGGAAGACCAGAGAGACAAATGAAAATGCGCCCCTTGAGAAATGATGACTTCATCAGACGGGAGAAGAGAATTATCTGTGTTAAGGACGAGGCTGCAGGAGCTGAATGGCCAATTTGGACACCGCCACGTACCGCCCTCCCTCTCTCATGTAAGCAAACGACGAGCATGTCCATGCAATGCTGCAAGCATGCCCGCGACCAGCATGAGCCGACTGCGTGACAGTCACCGTCTGCTCCTCTGCATGAATTGATAAAATCTTCTTCTCCTCTCCTTTCCTCTCCTC
>JAHBMJ010002396.1:0-17581 GCA_018398765.1 Chromera velia | reverse complement strand
CCCCCCCCCCCTCTTTTCGCCCTTTGCTCCTTTCTCGTCCTTTCGGGACGTTAGCCCTTTTTGTCTTTTCTTTGTTTGCTCTTCTCCTCCTGCCTTCTTGCCCGACTCCTTTCTTTACCTCCTGCTTTTATATAGCTTCCTTCCCTTGTGACCTCTTTCTTCACGAGGCTTCACCACTTCCGCTCCTTCTCCCTTACCGCTCTCTCAAATATGTTCGTGTTCTGACAATTGGGCCCGGCCTTTTGTATCTCCCTCCTGCAGGCAGCGTTCCTCCGTTCGCCTTTCCGTTCCATCCAATTAAACACACATGTTCTGTTGCACGCCCGGTATCTCGTTTGCATGTGGCAGCACTTCACGTGTGTTTGAATATGTGGGCGGCAATATGGGCATTATATGGCCCGGGCTTTTGCAATTATGTAGATGATTGGTTGACATTCACTGTTCTTGCGTGTTTTTCTTTGGACCAGAAATTTCAAATATGACTGCTCTTGTGTCGATCGATGGTTCATCTTCTTTCACATACTGTCATACCTTGTATACTTCACATTCAGAACGTATCCTAGAACGCAGCCTAGAACATATATATAAAATCTTTTTTTTTTTCTGACTGCAAACTTTAACTAACAAAAACAATTAGAAAAACAAGTTAACTCTGTTTATTGATTGATTTCATCTTTTTAGAATCAGGTAAAAGGATGATGTTTAAAGTAAGGAAAACCACGTTCAATTCAATTGAACGTTTATAAAAGTTTTATTTTTTTGATTTCATCCGTTATTGGGGTATAAAATCAGATCTTTTTTTTTTTTTACCTTAGGGTAGGATAAGATTTATATTCCACGTTTGTCCCAAGGGGTTTTATCTATTTGGTTAATTCATGTTGAAGTGTTTTTTGGAGATCTCTGAATATCAAAACATCTCTGACAATTTTTTTAGATAGAATAGCATCATGATCAATTTAAATAAAGCTTAGAAACATTATCGGCACGCTACGGCACGCTTACTTTTTACTAGGAGCGCTAGATAGAACATCCTAGTAACTTATAGATCGAACATAAGGAAGGTGCTCCAAATGTCAGGTTTGCATATCCAAACCGACCATTATCCTAAAACTTTTGGAGAGATCCAAAGCTCCGAACCATTTCCATCATATTAGGGTCCGAGCCTCCGAGGACGCACAAACTTAATTCTCACACTTTCCTTCGCGCGCGAATGTGCGCGAAAAAACTTGTTAAAAAAAAACTGAATTAAGATGATTGCGCGCATGTTGTCATGCATGCATGTGTTGCCTCCGGGACATTTTATGGGATTTCGACATTGCTCCACTTCTCTTACCTCGAACGTTTCACTGGGTTAGTGCACCAGGCATCGGGGCCCCACAGCTCGTGCCGTGAAAAAACTTCGCCTTCAACACGCTGTAAGGAAACTAAGCAACCACTGCAGTCATGAAGACGGTCGCTCTTTGCCTCGCCGCCGTGTCGGCTAACGCTTCCCTGGTCAGTCAGTCGCGCATCGCTTCTTTGCATGGACGTTGCGTGTTTCAGTTGACATGCAGAATTCCGACCTGACTTTTGTGCTCGTCGTTCTCTCTTTCGTAGTTTGCATTCAAGGGTGATGCACGCGCGATGATTTGTGGTGTGCAATTTAAGCCAGGAGGTTTTGTGCACACACATATATATATATATATATATATATGTAAGGAAATGTGACGTCTCCTCCACATTAACACGAAAAGACTGGTGGGTGTGTTTCTCCTCTCTTCACACCTGTACGTTCAGGACGGGCTGAAGCTTGGAGACCTTTCCGGACTGGGAAAATTCAACGCCAGCAAAATCGGGTTGGACTTCAAGGGGGGCTTCGGGGATTTGGACCTCTTCGGTTTGTCCGTAAATATATATTCTCTCTACCATCCGCAGCCTCTTCCCGTCTGTCCCATTCACGCTTTCTGCCCTCTGTTGTCTTTTTCCTTTAAGGTGCAACCCCTTCTAGACCTATTCATGCTGCCCACCCTTCACTTTTTTTGCGTGGAAAATTTTACCAGAAAAGTGACTGACCTACAGACACATCAATAGAGGTAAGGTGTTGCTTTAGTCTGAAGTGGATAGCTTCTTGCTACTCACCTTTTCCGAATCCCTACGTGCGTGTCTACCTATTAGGTCACGTGTTGGTTTGCCTGTCTGCCTAGCTGTTTTTCTACATGTGTGTCTTTTTGCCTGTCTACCTACCCGTGTTGTTCGTCTTGTCTGTCTGGTGGATGCCCTTGTGACCTAGGTCTCCATGGCTTTTTGTCCATTTTGATCAGTGGTCTTTCCCGCTGGACTGCATGTCTGCACGCGTACCTAGAATGAATTCTGGCTCGGCATCTTCTGATTGTAAGTATGAAACTGGCGGCTTTGTACATTGTGTGTCTGCTCTCGAACGCACAAGTATCTGTATCTGCATTCCTTCGTGTCTCTTTGGCTTTGAGTGATTCCGCTTTTGGCTGCACGTGCCTCATCGAGGCTCCGTACAGGTCTGAAGGGTAAGGACGGGGAGAAAGGGAAGAAAGGTCTGAAGAAGAAAGAGAAGAAGCCTGCGGACGTGTGCCCGGACACAAGCGCCTGTGAGCTCGATTTCTCTGCATTCATTCTGTCGTGGGACGGAATTCAGGACTTCGGAGACGACAACACCCGTCTCGTCTCCGAGCTGGGCCTCGAACAGTGTGGCCTGGTGGAGGATGGGACCTTCCTGGAGCCATCAGACTTCCTTCGAGTGACCTTGGAGGAACCTCAAGACACCTTCTTCGTCACCGACATGACCAAGGCGTCCATCTCGTCATTCTTCACAAATAACGAGGGCACTGGGGAGATGGAGGAGGTTTGTTGGCCTGTCTGTCTATCTGTCTGTCTGTCTGTCTGTCTGTCTGTTTGTCTTTATGCTATGGAAATCAGGAGATTGATTGTGTGTGTGTGTGTGTGTGTGTGTGTGTGTAATGCAAACAACGCAGTTCTCATTTTACGAAAACCAAGCTTTTGCAGTACAAAGTTCCTTTTCTCCCGTCTCCCAGTCAGCAGCTAGTAATCCACTTTCGGTCCATTCCGGACTTGGACGGACGGGCCATGCTGCGGTCAGTGACCGAAAGGCTTCTAACACCGATAGTCGTCAACGGTTCATCGATCTTTCCTGTCTGCATGTGTGTCTGTTTGTCTCCGTTTGCAGTCTGTCGGAGGATTCTTGATCAACTCGGGATTCCTTACCTCGTTCGAGGGTGAAACTGGGAGGGGTCTGGCAATTGGGAACGGACTGCCCACTGTGTTGAACTTCACCATCAACGGCACAGCTTGCCCCACGTGAGTCGATCGAACGACCATCTAGCCATGCAGCCAGCCAGTTGGTGAAACAGACAAAAATGCAGTGGGTCTGCTACAAACGAATGCATGCAGGTATTGGTTGATTGAATGATTCTTCTGTGTCGGTTGCAGGGACGCCGCAATTGAGGTGGAAGCTGCCTGTCTGCAAGTGGAGGATGTGACCAACGCATTCCCCCTTCCCATTCTTGACATCGAGAAGGTTCCATTCGGGGAAAATTTCGCCCCCATCGTCTCCACTACCCAAACCGACGAAACCGTCCAAGTCAACCTCTCTTTTGCCAACGAGGACGACCCTCAAACTTTCTGTGGGGGTCTCACTGGTGGCGACACCTTCGGAATCTCATACACCGTTAAGGGCTGCTGTGGAGTAGTTGCCTTTGTTGAATACGGGTTCCGGATCATCTCCCAAATAGACAGACGCCGACGTTAGACAACATGGAGGTTAGCATTGGAAAAACGCCTCCTTCGATCCTCCTCGTTTTCTTGCTTGCTGCTCCGTTCAAGTCAGCAAAAAGTCTGACTTCGGACCTTATGGACGCAACTTACGAGACTTCAAGGAGAAAAATGGACAGCAAAAGAGAAGTCATGCATCAGATGCAGCTGCTGTGTGTGTGCACTGCTGTCCTGTGTGGCTCGATGAATAACCCGAGAAGGGAAGTTCAACGACGGCATTCCAAAAGAATCAAGCACTTCTCACCATTCAAAGATCTGTTTGTTCTCTCGTTGCTTGATCGACCGGCCGCACTAGCTCACATTATTGCGAGTTGCCAGTCAGTCTCTGCTCGGTGGGCAGGCAGACAAAATTAATGCTTGGGCAAATGACATGATGTGTGTACGCACGTTGGGCATGCATGATCGAGGTGTCCGCTGAATGGCCGGAAAGGTCAAGAATGGGGTCGATCGTCTGGTCATCCATCATGGATCGCGCGATTCCTTGCCCGATGCATGGTCACCGTCACGGGGCATGCATGTTGTCCGCTAGGTCTTCTTATTGTTTTCTCAGCCGGCCTGTTTACCATGCAGTGATGATTGAATCGCACATGTGTGTTGCATTGTATTGCAATGATTGCATTCATTATTAATTAATAAAAAACATGTCTGAAACTCAGAAACTCAGACTACAAGCATGCATAATTATATTTACTAGAAGAAATGATGAAACATTGTGAGCCAAAAATGATTCTTTGGCCTACCTTCTGGCTAACTAATTTTTTGAACTGGCCTAGTAGCTATAAACAACAGAGTGATGATGATGATGAGGTGACTTAACCCGCTAGCCATCGTATCCCAATGGCAAAGGGCAGTCTGTGAGCATTCATGTCATATTGCAAGCTAGGAGCATGCTAGCGAATGCTCACCTAAAGCGGCCGAACTTTAAGACTACTAACTAGTAAAACACTGCTCCCCAGGATCGATCAGTCCGGTCCTAGGCATGCAGTAATGAGGGCACTGGCCTTTCGGGCGTCCCTCTAAAGAAGAAGCGAGAAGTACCGCCTTATCCGCTCCTTGGCCTGCCCCACCCCCTTACCCTTCGGGCTTCCTGTCTCTCTCCGTGCTCACATACTTTTTTTATCAACATACGCTCCAGTCACATATACCAGAGATCACTCAGTCTCCCCCGCGGCACCTCCGTTCGGACACAAGTTGTCAGACGGTGAATCGGATCGTCAATCAATTTCTCCCAACTTTTCTCTTCACAGGCTTTGCAAATTGATTCAACCCTCCCCCCATGGTTTGCCCCCCCTCCAACAATGGCGCATAACAAAAGGCGGAAAACTGCCCTGGGGGAAGACAAGAACTGCTTGGCGAGAGGTTCCACTGACTTGGTACCGAGGCAGACCATGAGCTCCCCCTCCCCTCCACCAAGCTTCCGAGAACTAATTTTGTAAAACGTTGGCTGCTACTATTCTCCTTCTGATATTTGGTTAGGCAAGCAGACGGAGGAAAAGACACGCTCCCATGTATTCCTTGTCTCCCCTGCCTCTCCCCTCTCCTTTCTGTGATAGAGACCAGGTTTACCCAGTCCCCCATCCATTCGTTCACTTCTCTGTTTCTCGCTCCCCTTCTCAGCTTGCTATCTCATGTTCTAAAATCGACCTCATCTGGTTCACCTTCTAGGAGGGCAGGACTGACGGGTTACATAAGCTTCTTTACAGACCCTGACCACGCTCTTAACTCCCCCCTCCTGTGGCATGCCCACAATGTTTGAGGCAAAACCAATCGAGCAATTTGAAAGGGTATCTAATTGCCGAGTATACTATAGAGTATACACATTTTTTCTTTTTTTTATTATTATAATACATGTAAATCCTAGTGTAAATCCATTTAAGAAACAGTCGGTGGGTTATATTCCTTGGGATCAAAAAGCTTGTACGTTTTCTAAGAGCTTTAAAAATAATTAAAAAATAAATTTCTTTAACGGGGTGTTTTAAACACGGCTTTAAAATTCAGTGTTTTTGCCCGTTCCCAGACCTGCGGGGTCCTGCTTTAACCTCTGCAAACAGCTATAGGCAAAAAAGCATACTGGCGATACTGTAGCTTTTAAACCTAACTTAAATTATAGAAGCAAAACATAAATTTATTTTCTTGAAACTGTTTTTTTGTATTCGATCATACAAGTACAACATACTGAAACATAAAGAGTCTGTTCAAAGACT
Source organism: Chromera velia (assembly GCA_018398765.1). Taxonomy (NCBI): domain Eukaryota; family Chromeraceae; genus Chromera; species Chromera velia. The sequence continues at coordinate 11,576 of JAHBMJ010002396.1, read as the reverse complement.
CTGTTAACACTTGCATTATAAATGCTAGTATAAATGATGAATAATACATTATACATTGAATATGTAGTTGCTACTTTTAGGACTAATTAGCATTAATATTGGCTAAGCCACAAAACAACCTTCGGCTGCATGGCGAAGTTAATTAGCTTAGCCAATCATTTTACAACTCTGACGCGGCTGAATGTTTCACAGTTTCAGATGCAAACACACTGCCAGTCACGCGTGGCACTCTAGCAGTGGCAGGGTGCGGCAGCTAGTAAAAGAAATACGCTCTGGTGCACGTGCAACGCAGTGACTGAATTTACTTGGCATGCAAATCATGCATGGGACTAGCGCATGGGGTTAATGCATAGTTCTTGCTAGGGCCGCCCGACAGGCATCAGTCCGTGGATCTCTCCACGCATCAAAGAGAAGAGGGTCTCCCTTCCACAACCCCCCGACGCCTGCGCACTCGTGCCCGATGGTGCGAGCAAGCAGCCATTCATCAGGGCATTTCCATCGACACGATTGCAAAACGCCCTGAAGCATTTCGGTTGGACGAGGACCTGTATGTCTTCCCATATGGAAAATCGACATGGCGGTCCGGTGGCAGACTAGGCCGACGGCGGGGCCCGAGAAGAACGTTTTCATCCCCATACCATACTGGAAGTCTGAAGGACTGAGAGAGGTGTCGAAAGAGTGACTCAGCCCAGCGCTGTCTCGTGCGCACCTGCGGGAAGGAAAAACAATGGAAGGAATGAAGAAGCACATGACCGAATGAATCAGGACATCATCGGGCTGAGCGAAATGAATGAACAGCTGACGGGAAAGGAGAGAAGGGAAGGGGAAGGAAGAGGAGAAAGAGCACCGCCTGATTGATTCCCTGTCCTCGTTTCTGACGAGAACAAAAGAAAGGTGCAGGCATGAAGCGCACGTGAGTGTCGAGACCAGTCCTATGAATGAGTGAAAGCATGAGATGGAGACAAAGCCAACGAACGGAAGTCCGAAGGCGGGTGAAAGCGTGCACCCGGAAGAGAGTCTTGCTGGAGGTTGGATCGTTCAGCGACGTCCAGCAAAGGACAAACTCACACACACTCATTCACACACACACACACACACACACACACACTCACACATACACACACACACTCATTCACACACACACACACACACACACACACACTTACACACACACACACACACACACGCACACGCACACATACACACACACACACACACACACACACACACGCAGAGAGAGAGAGAGAGAGAGAGAGAGAGAGAGCAAATAGATAGCGGGAAAGACAGAGACGAAGGGGACCCTCAATTGATTGAGGGAAGGAGTCACTCTGAAGACATTCCCTGACCCGCTGACGGACTGACCATGGGACTGTATGAGTCGGACCTGGGACCAGAGCTCTCATTCTGCTCTCAATCTCCAATTCCGTCTCTCCCATCTCTCTGCTCTGTTTCTCTTCCTCTCGAATGGCAGACGCGGCAGTCGAAATGTCAATTCCCGAAAGGAGCTGTAACCATTCGTGCTTACATCTCTTCAATCTACCCAGCATGTCTTGCATTTGCAATGTTGCTGCATGGGGGACGTCCCCGACCTCTTCCGATGTGCTCCTATCAAGCAGCAGAATCCAAGCGATGGCAGCTCGGACATCTGCCCGGAGCACACCGAAGGGGGGCCATGGGACCATTTGTTGCAATTTGCTCTGGACAGACGACCAGACAAAGGCGCCGCCCTCCCCTAACCGACGGGCAGTTACGGGGAATACACGCGACAATTCACGAAAAGAGAGGTCTAACCTAAATGTGGCGGAACAAAATAACGAAGGTTCGACATCCAACAGCACAGCTTCGTATGCCTTCGGGAGAGTTTCCCACCATTCATCAAATTTACGTTTTGCCTCAAATGCCACGTGGGGATGCCGACGTGCTTGAATTCTGTGAAGCCAACGAGAAAGACGTCCTTTCGGATGACACAAAAGATGACGCAATAGCTCGGCAGGCTCTTCAACAAAATCGATCGCATACACACAACTGCCAAAACCAGGCACGTCGCTATTTACAATTGCAGTCTCCCTCGTCGTCAACCATGTTTTTTCCTCAGGCGTCATTTGCGCCTCAATCTCTTCAAGCCTTTTTGCTACGAGGGATCCCAAAGGATCCTTATCCTCCTCCCCCGACGTCACAGGTTTCCCCCACACTGCCGGATTTTTCGAAGGATATATCGACGCCGCGTAGACAGATGGCGGTTCTCCCATCGATCCCCAACGCAAAACACCGAAAGGAGCCGCAGGAGAAGCCCCAAAGTGCACAGGCCCTGCCACCCCCGCCTGACCAAATCCGTGCACGAACATCCAGGCAGACAGTTTCCGAAGATGATCAAACCCCCAAATCTTATCCCCCCACTCCGAGTCGTTCGGTTTTCTCTCCCCGCCGTCCAATTCAGTCACGCACCCCTCGCTGTTGCAGAGAGCGTCATACACCTGCAAGCAGATGGTCGTGTGTTGATTTGAGATGCACGTGTTGAGACATGAAAAGTGTCAGACCCGGTCGTGGTCCGACACACGTCCCGACGTTGCAGAGCGTTTCACAGACTTTCACTATCGCTCATACACTCGCTCAATCGTCCACTTTAGTTTTGACAACCCGTTCGACTTTGCGGAGACGAACCGAGAGGAGACTTTAACTTGAAACACGCAGCCAAGAAGTGAAAGCACCAAGACAAGGCGACAAGCAGAGGAGACACGAAGGACAAAGAGGAGAGAAGAGAAAACAGTGCAAGATTGAACACAGGCGTCCGTCCCAAACAAAGTGGACACGACAGAATCCCAGAGCGAGCGACACTGCTTGCAAGCACACAAGCAGGTCACAGCCGGAAGACACGCAAGGAGAGACAGATGGGACATCTTTCTCTTCTCTGTCTCTTCATAAGCCGGATTTGGGTCGTTAAACACTTCTCTGTTCAATCGCGCGCGCGCTCTCTCTCTCCCCTCCCCCCTCTCTCTCTCTCTCACACACACACACACACTCCCTCCCTCTCTCTCACACACACACAAAGAGACAATAAGACAAACAAACAAACAAACAGAGAGAGAGAGAGAGAGAGAGAGAGAGAGAAACAGAAAAAGGGAGAAACAAACAATCAAATCAAGGGTCAAATGGATTCACTGGTTTGATGACGACCACAAAAACAAAAAAACCAAAAGGACTACTGACTGACTGGTTTGATGATCTCTGCCGTTGACGGAGCCTCTGCCCAGAATCTCTCTTTGGCTTCTAGAAAATCTTCCCCGGGAATTTTTTCTTCCACTTTCTCCCCGTCCTCCCCAACTGTTTGCCCTTTTTCGTTTTCCCCTTCCCCCTCCTTTTCTCCTTTCCGTCTCTGTCCTACCTTCTGCACAGGCTCACAACCCCCCTGGAGGATCATCAGTTCCCGCAGAGAGGGATCTGCTTGGGCCTGCACTCACGCACTCACTCACTCGCTCATTCACTCACTCACTCAGTCAGTCAGTCAGTCAGTCAGTCAGTCAGTCAGTCAGTCAGTCAGTCTCTGACTCACTCCCTGATGCAAGCAGAAAGCCGGTTTGGTTCCGTCTAAATTTTTCTTTTGAACTTTTCCGGAGAAGGACAAACTGCGTTTTTTTACGTTCTAGGCCAACCAAATGAGGGACGAAGGGGGAGGAAAGGACGTAAACACAATTAAATCCTCCGACATCTGGGCAGAAAACGCGATGCAGCTGACAAAAAAGAAGGAGACTTTGAAGGAGCTTGAAGGTACCAACTAATCAACCAAACGAAGAAAGGAGAAAACAGACAAGTGGACGCAGATATTGAGAACCTCTCCTGACCTTCGAACATCTATGCAGGAGATGTTTGTATCGTACGAAAGGCTCCGGCAGATTCTCTGCCATGTTCTCCAGAACGTACACGACAACGACTTGCAACACAGCCCACCGCATGCAGGCCTGCTCTGCCCAGGGGGAGATGGTGGCCTCATCGTCACACCGACACTCCCGCCACAACCGCATCATCAGACGGGTCCAACGGGATGCGCGGCTTGAACGGAGTGTGAAGAAATTGTTGCTGTAGTGCCACGTTTCTGCGCCATTCAGTCAATGCATCCATTCCATCAATTTGCAATAAGTGAGCGGATTTGATTTGGAGGGAAGGAAATGAAGGGGGGAGAGGGAAGCGAAGAAGGGAAGGAAACGCAGTGGGGAAGCAAGCAAGGCAGCCAGACAGGTAGCAAAGAAGGGCAGCAGCAGACAAAAAAGGGAGGAGGGCAGGAATGAATTAAGGACGCACGGGAGGAGAGAAAAGAAAAGGAAACATATCTCTGAGAGGAACTCATGTAGCGAGCATTCAGCATTAGAGAGAATTAATCAAGTTTGGGGGGGGGGGCAAAAAGTCCGTCGAAATACCAGCTACCCACTCAGCCCGACCAAGGTAGACATACCCAGATTATCATTCCTCAAGACTGCGATGTGGATTTCCGTGTTGCCAGTCCAGGGACACGCCATCTTTCCTGGAGACGGCACTTCGGGAGGAGACGCCGGGAACAGCTGTTCGATTGACGAGACAAGGGACGGTTCTCCCAGATAGGAGGGCACCGTGTCAAGATCCGCCCATACGACAACATCCCCAGAGTCCATCGCCGCCTGTACAGTGAAGGGCTTACTCCACTGTTCTCTGTAGGACATTTTCTGATTGACGCACGCACTCTTCGCGATGGCAAACCCGACCCCCACACCTGGGGACGAATCAATCATCCGAAGTTTGTACTGGAAGTCTAACAAGTCTCCTTGGCACTCCCATGACATGCTGTACAGAGTGTCTGGACCTGACAGTTGAGTGAAGGCCAGACGATCGACTGAGTCATTTTCGCCGTCTGCAATGGCTTTGCTGACAGATCCTGAGACAACCACGATACGCTGACTCCACCGAAAGTCTAGTGAGGAAGCTGTGCCGAGAACCTGTGTGGGTTCGCATGATGTGATTTGGGGATTCCTATCTAGTGATTTCTGGAAGTTGAAGAAGGAGAGAAAGTAGTGAAGTGTGAGCAGCAGGGTCGTCCCACCGAAAATGAGGAAGACCTTCCATCCTTGGATATACCGTAGAGACATTTCGGAAGCCGTCTCTTCCGAGAATTGTATGTCAAGAATTTACGTCGGATAATGCAAGTCGCTGTCCCTGATCAGAGACGGAAGCCACGTGCTGTTCACAAGAGATATAGTCTCTCCGCCGGCCTGTCCGTGCATGTCTGTATATACTTTCGATTAGAACGTAGGAGGATTTCAAAGAACTTTTGAGCGGATCGAAGCCATGCACCCACAGTCGCATGCACGCCGAGGCCGCGAGAGGGGGCGGCGCCCCCTCTGCGAAGGCGCCGCCCGCGGCCCGGGCGCCGCGTATACGCGCGGAGGGGCCGGCCCAAGTCCGCAAGTCCAACTCGTGGATCGCGCAGATCGAGCTACTACTAGAGCTACTAAGCGCTTTGATCATCTTTGATCGATGAGCTCACTCGATCAGCCAGCTAGCTTCCAGCAGCATCTGTGCCACTGTGGAATTGATCACTGCTGGTCTGTTCTCGCTTGTTGACGGACTTACTGCTGTTCCCGACAGCCCTTTCCAGACCTCCCCCCGTGTACCTCGATTCCTTCATTCTTACAACAATCGAAGAAGACGTAATGACATGAGCCTTTTGACGCTGAACGCAGAAGATGAAAAGGTGGGGGCAGCTTCTTTCGTACCTGCGGTACATACGATTCATTTTGAACGCTTGTTTCCGATTTGTCTGTCTACCTTTCACGTCTTGTTGAAATGAAATCTTTCAAGGGAGCATGCTGGTGTGTTCAGACAGAAAGAAAACTGGAGGTTTCGTTTGCCGTCTCTGCCTGTCTGCTGGTTCGTGCTCCCCCTCAAACTACGCACGCCCCCGCTCTACTTGCTTGAATTTTCCACTCTGACTCCTCATTCTTACTGCTCTTCCTCCTGCTTGTCGCCTGATGGCAAAGATATACACGGAAGTGCATGGGTCGCTGTGTCTTCGCATGAATGCAGGTGTCGCTGACTGCGGAGCCTGAGAAAGAGACGTGAGGTCCGAGCTCTACGGGTATTCTTGGGTCTGCCCCCAGAGCCCACATTCCTCTCCTGCACGTCTTGGAGGGCAATAACAAAGAAGAGCCCGACACTGGGGCGGTGGAGCACAGCTGTGGCGGCGCATGTACGGGGGGCCTGTCGTCCTCCACTCTGTGTTCGATTGGGTTCCCCCCTCAGACTGGTTCAGAGGCTGCCGCTGCACCTCTGCAGTCTGTCGGAGGAGGGCCCATGGCATTTTCTGAGGAGTCAGAGGAGAGTTCGAGGGGCCGTGCGGGAGACGGCAGTGAGAGGGAAGAGGAAAACAGAGACGCTGTTGAGGGGGAAGAGCAGAATGGAGACGGCGTTGAGATAGAAGAAGAAAACAGAGACGCTGTTGAGGGGGAAGAAGAGAGCGGGAATGAAGACAGTACAAGGCGGTCTGCGGAGACGGTTGATGTCGTTTCCTCAGGAGGGGAAACCGCAGAGAGCTCGCATGGGACTGCGGAAACAAGTAACAGCGTCCCCCTGAGGGGAGGGACTGGAGACGCGGTGGCAACTGTGCGTTGTTGCTGCCGCAGGCGCGCGTCCCTCTACCTCGACGCCCCCCTTCAAGAGACAGCTCACTTCTTCGGCTTTTTCGTCTCCCTCTGGTTGGTCCTTCCCCTACTTGCTGTCGTTCTCCTCGCAATCTCTTGGGGGCCCGCGGCTTCATCCGATTATTCTCAAAAGGAGGCTGCATCCCCCCCCCCGGTGCGCGAGTGTCACTGTTACTTCAAATGGACTTTGCTGGACGAAGTATTGAGGGGGGCGGAAGACCTCCCACCGAGACGCCAACCTCATTGCCTCCGCAGCCCCAAACACACACACAGAGTCATTCCCCTCTCTTCGAGAGACCGGCACAAAGCAACCGAACCACCCCAACGCTGGCCAGGGACGCCAACCCACTACGATGATGACACACGCAGATAGAAGAAGACACGACACGAGGCCCCCCTCAGAAACGGGAGAGGGGAGGAGGGGTCTTTTTCAGGTGAGCTCTCCAGGCACCCCAATTCGTTCGCAAGGCAGGTGGAGATTTGGGAGGGGGGGGCAGGGGTGGATGAGCCCCCCCGGTATGCCTCTCCGACCCCCCGGTTCTCCAGTCGGTTCCCCGATCACCTACACGCCCTCACCCCCCGCAGAGGAAGGGGAGGTGCCGACTGCACCACCAACAGGAGAGACGGCAGAAGAACCCAAGACTGATGTAAACCAAAATGGCCACCAGACAAGAAGACCAAATGACGCTGCACCAGTGACCACAGCTGACGCCCTCCCGATGCCTCACCGGACCCCTCCACAACTGCCCCCCCGCCCCAAACAGCAGAGCCTCCGAAGACCCCAGACCCCGTCCGGGGCGTTCAGTCAGAGTCCGCTCTCTTCACTGCATTCCTCAAGGCAGCAAGTCTGTACGCCTCTCTCAGTCCCCCTTACTCTTACTACCTCCTGTACGCACTCTTTGCCGTGGGTGCGCGTCTCCTTCGCAGACGTCCACGGAGAAAAGCCCTCTGTGTGATGACATTTCCTTTGATCCTCTCCGTGTGCATTGTCGCCACAGGTTTGGCTAGCAGAAGGCTGAGAGTGGTGCAAGAGTGGTATCAGCCACAGTCGACTGTCGCAATTTGGGGGGATGAGTTTTCTTCTTTAGGGTCTTCTGTGAGGATTCTGCTGCAATGGTTTGGTTTAGATCTGATTCTCCTCTGTATCCCTTTCCTTCAACTGCCCTGTCTCTTCTTCCCCCTGCATTCGAAAGCGGATCAAGCCCTCTGACTGCTTGGCTTTTGCATCCCTCTGCTCTTTGTTGCTTGGAGCGTTGGAACGTCGGCCTACCTCCACGCGTTGCAAGGGGTGCACACTGACGTGTCCGGACCCGGGGGGGGGGTTGAGTTGTCGTGTCCTGAGTGGGGGCTCCTCTTGGTTGTTGTGGGTCTGTACTTCCCCGTGGTTGTCTTTGTGCGTCGGTCTGTGCCTCGTAGGTTCACGGAGGAGCAGGCAGAGGAGATGAAGAAAGAAGGAAGTGGGTGGCTGTGGTATAGAGTGAGTGCGATCGCTTTGGTTGAATCTTCTTCTTCGATTGCGTCCTCGGAGAGTGGTGGCTCCTCTCAGCAGCAGCAGCAGAGGAATGGAAGCGAGAGGGGTCTACCCCTGCCTGTTGTTGGAGGAGCGCAGGAAAAGGCAGAGGAGAGAAGAAGCTGTGCGTGGTTGTCGAGGGGAGTTACCCGGATGGAGAAGTGGTTTGGTCCCCCTGAGCATCGGAACAAGGAAAGACTCTCTTTCGGATTGTTGGTCGTCATGATCTCATTTGAGTTCCTGACTGACGTTTACGTTGGAGGGATGATGCTGGGATTGTCTAGACAAAATGGCAGGGGCTGGCTTGAGGTGTGTGGGTACTGGGTGTGTATCTTCGCTGTATTTGATCTTCTGAACTTTTGGCTTCTCCGGAAAGACATGCGGCCTGCCAACGAACAGCTGATTGGGTGGCTCGCTTTGGTGCTTTCATTGAATGAATTTGTGATTTTTATTTTGACTGCTCTGGTCTTCCAAAACTACAGAGAGACCATGATGGTTCTGTCGATGGTCCCAACTTTCTTCGGCATCGTGTGGAAGATTGTGGAGTTCATTTGGAAGAGAAGAAGGAGAGGGGGTTCTGCTTCTTCTTGCTGCTCTCCCTCGCTCGAGAATTCTCTTGAGTGGTGTCAGAATGGGTGGAAGCATGTGCTGGGGTTTGTTGGCGGCTGAAAAGAGTCCTGCTTTGTCTGAATTTGTGGGTGGCTGTGTGCGTGGGACGGTGTGTGTGCACGTGTGTGAGAGTCCCTCCATGGGTGGTTTTGTGCGTGGCGTGTGTGTGTGTGTGTGTGTGTAATGGTGACTGCGAGTGTAAGCGTAAAAGTGTGTGCATGTGTATGTGTGAGTGTGTGTGTGCGTGTGTGTATCAACCGCATGAAGAACGTGCATGGGTTCCGTGCACTGAGAAGGAAAAGGACATCTAAAGACGAATGATGAGACGTCCGGAGTTTTTGTTTGCATAGAAGACCCCTGTTGAAGTGCTCATGTTGCCCTCCTACGTGTTTCTGTTCTCTTGGCCTGGTTCGGTGAGTCCGCAGAAGAAGTGAGTGATTGACGTGTTCAGAGAGCAGAGGCTCAGAAAGTCAGTCGACGGAAAAGAGGTTGAGGCATTGGGAAGGAGAATGAAGTGAACATGGATGAAACAGAGAAACAGCCGCCAAACCTGAGAGGAAAAGACTCTCGAGGAGGGAAGGGAGAGGCCGAATAGTGACCCTCCCTTATGTGCGCATAAAAACAAAAAAAAAGAGAGCTAGGGAAGAGTAAACGATAAGTGGCCCCGGAGGGTGGAACGAGGCTTGAAGCATGTTCGCACGGATCTCCGCCCGGGGGACTATGTATAGCTGCATGCGCATGCCTGGGTTCCGTATGGATGGCCCCGCGGAGGGCGGAGCTGTAATTCATTCGATCATGCCCTCCGGGGTCTTTGGAGTTGCGAGCAGAGCGAGCGGCTCTGTAGCTGTGATATATACATGTATCAGTGTCTGTCCTGCTTGTGCTGAGACCTTCCTCCCTTATGCCGACTTTCCGATGAGTGTGAGGAATGATAAGGGAATGAAGAGGGAGCAGAGGGGTGCGGAGAAGAGAAGAGAGGGAGGGGACTGCATGCGGCAGCGCGCGCGGCTGCCGCGGACTATTAATTATTTGGGGGGGCGCGCGGACGCAGGCTTGCACTCGGGCACGCACCGTCATACATGCAGGCGCAATACATTTTTTCTATAGCACTCGCTAACTATGATTCATGAATGCAAAAATGCACTTGCAGAATGTTTAAAACTCTTTGTTTCTACTTTTTAACCACTGTTTACTGCCCAAACATGCCTGCGGGATAGGGTTGTTTTGGAGACCGTTTTGGTGTTAGAGACCGTTTTGAAAAATTTTCTCTTATGTGGAGATAAGGAACAGGAGGGAGAGTTGCATTCCATCGATTAAGGACTGTCGCGCTGTTCCTTGATTGATCTTCTGTGCTTTCCCATTTCCGTTTCCTGTTTGTTTGCTTGCATAATTCTGTACGTGCAGAATGTCTTTTCTTTGTGGAGGTTTGAAGTAACATGTTTTTGGTTTCTCAGTCAAGTATTTTTTTTGTATTCAAATCTTCAAAAATTAGCGACAAAAAAGAATTAAGTCGCAATTCGAAATAAAAGAGGTAAACAATTTAAAACAAATGTATCCGGAAAGACGTCTGTAAGTTTCTGTGGGATGAGACCAATCCATGAGATGAATCTCAGATGATCGACGAAAGCTAGGACAAAAGGCTGTAGGGGGTAACAATCAGGACTTGACCTATAAGATTTGACCCCCCAAAAGATATGTGAATCACACGTATTTTTAGGATCAATCGATTAGGATTTAGTAGTAGTATATAGAAGTGCACTGATGATGCTGATGAGGTGACTTAACCCGCCAGCCATCGTATCCTAATGGCAAAAGGCTTCAACACTTAAACTTTTGTTTTAATTGATCGATAACACCATTCGTTTAACAGTTTCAATAATCATTTGATTGATTGATTGATTGATATGTTCTGCCCTAGGGCTTTCCCACTATGTCTATCTGTCGCCAGAGCTAGTAAGGCGGGGTGTTTTGAATGATACATGATATACTCTAGCAAAGCTAACTTCATTCATTCATTCATTCATTCATTCATTCATTCATACCTTGCATGAACATGGACTGCTGGGAGCACGGCTCCACTCTAGCAAAGCCAACTTCATTCATTCATTCATTTATTCATTCATACAAAACTTGTGTATTTTTAACTCTTGTACACCGTCCACATAAAAGTTACGATGGGGGTCTGTGAAAAAATTACGGATTATGATTTTTTTCATTTTCTGTGATGAAATTACGACTCTTCCTTAACATTTCCAAACAATCTTTGGTGTGTGTGTGTGTGTATGTATGTGTGTGTGTGTATGTGTGTGTGTGTGTATGTGTGTGTGTATGTGTGTGTATATGTATATGTATGTATGTGTATGTGTGTGTGTGTGTATGTATGTGTGTGTGTGTGTGTGTGTATGTGTGTGTGTGTGTATGTGTGTGTGTGTGTGTGTGTGTGTGTGTGTCTGTATGTGTGTGTATGTATGTGTGTGTATGAATGAATGAATGAATGAATGAAGTTGGCTTTGCTAGAGTGGAGCCGTGCTCCCAGCAGCCCATGTTCATGCAAGAGATCGTCAATCACTCAACTCTAGAGATAAGGCTAAGCACGAGATCCCCTGAAGTGCTCGCTTGGTGAGCTCACGAGCAGCATGCGTGTTGGAGGTGGCGATATAAGACTCAAACAGAAGAAAAAAAAAGGTCGTGTTCACCCAGAGACAGGCGTGCACAGTGAGTAACAAAGATTGCAAACGGCTCTGCATGCTTCATACGGATCGACTTGTAAAGCCAAAAGCAACATCTTCCTC